>JARHVA010002410.1:222500-237500 GCA_037957365.1 Torreya grandis
CAAGAAATAAACTATTTTCAAAAATATAGCAGACATAACATATGGTTGGCTCTTTGAAAATTTGTTAGACTTGATTTTTTTTATGATTGTGAAATGTGGAGGAAGAGATGGAATTTCAGGATTACCCAAATGATAAATTTATTTATGGATGTTAATTGTAAAATACCCAAATTTTGAATTGAGATAAGTATGGGCATCACAATATTCTTCAAGGTATGAATTGAAATGTGTATGGGAATTACAAGATCCCTGAACATGTGATGCACAATGACATGATGTAAGATTACACTTAATATAAACTTCAAGATAAACATATGGGTTACCTTTGTTTCCAATTTATATATACATTACAACATTAATTTTCAAAGGTAGGGTAATTTTTGGATCTTTGGGAAGTGATTTGAATGTTTGTGTATGGTATCAACCTAGTTGATATAGTCTGGTGTGACAAAACTGGTTTGAATTGTATCAAGTTTTTTAATATAGCCAAGATAATGAAAAATAATTTTAATTATACTAGATATGCACTTGTTTTGTAAAAATATTTATTTATACTTTTATCATCACATCATTGGTCATGGTTAGTTGATGTAAGAGCATCTAGTAAGCAAACATCATTTTTGTGTTGTTGAGAATTCATATGTTAGTTAGAGGTCAAAGTTGATCTATTTTGGGATGAAAATGTGTGTGAAGGATAATCTAGGACCCATTTGTGTCTTTATAAGTCATTTTGAGTCATCCAGAGTATATTTGGAGTGTATTGGATTTTTTCCTCCAAAAGTGTAAATTTGAAAATATAAATATTAGAACTAAGCCTAGAAGACCCATAAACATAGTATGATGTGGTTAGGTGAGATAATTTATGTATAAGTGAGTAAGGAGTCATGAAAATATTTTTTTTGAAGTCATTTTATGTCTAAGTCCTTAAGGTGATGAAAATCAAGATTTATGTTAAAAAGTGTAATTACCCCTCACAAGTTGAGTTGGTTACTATAAGGGATTCTTGATGTAATTAAATTAGAAAGGTTTTCATGATGTAAATAATTAGAAAAAAAATGGATTCATCATGAGAAATGAGACAAAAAATGACATTTCAAGTACCTATGTGTGACCCTCTCAAGGATAATAAGACAAAAAAAAGAGAAATAAGTCTTGATGTAACTACCAAATAAACCAATGTATCTAAAAAAGAGGATGGAGTTGTGGGATGAAAAGAGATCAGTTAGAGAGTGAGGGGAGAGGGGAGAGCTCCAAAAAGGAGAGAGGAAACTAAAACAAGAAATCTATATGCTCTTCAAAAAGGTGGAAGATTTGATTTGTGGATTGAATGTTCAATGTTTGTTAATTAAAATGAATAAAGAAGAAATTGTGTTATGTTTCTATGTTCTCTAAATGGTGTTGGATTATTCATACTTGTATGTTGTATTGAAAATCCTTTGAGGCTATGTACATTTCACTATTTGTATTGGTTATAGATCTAAGTAAAAGACTACAGAGTGTCAAGAAGAGGATGATCTGGGTGGTTTATCCAAGTTTTTTAAAAAAATGTTACCATTTAAAATTATTTATTGAATGTATTTTGATCACATATAAATTTTGGTGATTTATTAAAGCATTTTATAATGAAGAAAAGTTAGGTAAAAGACATCTTTGTCCTAAGACCTTGTTACATGCCTGTGATAGTCTAGAATGTGGTGGCATGACATTCTTATAGTATTTCTTATGAAAAGATTTATTTTTTTGTTTCATTGAATGATCTAAATACAAACCATGTTATGGTGTTAGATAAAGAGTTAGGTTTGAATGTCTAATAATTGACAAAAGTGCAATATATAATCAGTTGAAGGAAAACCTTGTATACATAGACAAAAACCCCTATTTTAGAATTATATATAATGAATGTATGTTGTGAGAAAATTAGTGGACATTGTTTTTATTGATTAATCATATAATTATAAATTAAACTAGTCTAGATAATATCCCTTGTGAATTTTGGAACCTCTTTGAATGCAAACAGACCATAGAGTTGTTACACAGTCCTACAAAGGACTCACTAAATTTTGTGTTTGGTGTTGTTTTAAGCATAACAAGATTTACTAAGGTTTCCTATCCATTGGATAATTTTTAAAATGTTAAGAATACTTTATAAAGGTCTCAGGATAGTTTTTTGGAAAACAAAATATATGAAATTTTAATCTCTCTAAGCCAGTACAGACCTGCACTTTGGACTAGTTAGGGTTTCATATTTAAAAGGCTTATAAATATTTATTAACCTAGTGTAAATGGTTTAAAATTAAAATTATATTTTTATTTAATTCCATATACTATATTATTTAAGTTCTAGGTTAGTTACACATCCGTACAGTATGAAACTAGCACTGTGGGTGTGTTGTAGGGCTAGAAAGGCCTAATTATGAACGGGGTTACAAAAGAAGGTGCAATTTCACAAAGAGTGTGTATATTAAAATTTAATGGAAGTAATAAAAATATAAATGGTATATAAATCTGTATTTTTATCCTTTATAGGACTTTCATATTCTTCAAGCAAAGGGAAATTGGAAAAAAAAAGGCTACAAGGGAGTTGTGTCACTATTAGCTTGAGGTGTGAAAGTGAGAGTTAGAGTATGAGTGAGGGTTTTAAATGGGTGAAGGTAAGAATAAAATGATAAATTAATATCACCCATCGTATCTTGTTGTGTTCATAATATCAATCACAATATTTAGTGTTTTAAGCCTTGAGAGATCAACTAGTGAGACTAGTGAATGAGTAAAGTGAAAGGAATTGGGTAATGAATGGAACTAGATGAGTCTATGATTGATAATATGATGGGTTTATAATGATACTATATAATTATTTCAAAGTTTATATTTTAAAAATAACATGTAAGAGATTGCTACCAAACCTAGTGAGCAATTGAAGGACTATTGTGTAGTTTGAATCTTAAGGACAAAGAAAAACATTTGATTGAGATCATTGTCAATATTAGAGCCAAGATTTGGTGTTTATTAATATTTTACCATATACATTTTAATAATTAGTGTATTTTATCTGAATATTAATAACTATACTAGCATAATTTGTGTCTTGTCTAGTGTAGTTGCTTTTGACAAAAAGATTTTTTTAATTATATTGGAATATTTTATTGCCTAGATGATGCAATTAGTTTTTAAGATGAGATAAAATAATAACCATATGAACATGTTATGGATCACAATTGACACAATCAAATTTAATATTATATAATTTCATAATAATATCAACATAGTTTGGATCTTGGTTAGTGTAGTTAGATTTAAAAAGGAGATTTCTAACTATGACATATTTTAGTTCAATACCATTGAATTTATTTTTATGAGGAATAAAATTTATAACTATATCAAAAAATGTAATGTTGTGGCCATGTATTATTCTGGGGGAGAAAATGATACTGAATTATATCGACACAACCAATGTAATTATACGCATTAGGATAAGAAGGTAAAATTATATTGGAAGAAATTTTTGTAATAGAAAATTGAAGTAGAACTATATTTGTGTTTTTAGTTGTTTTTATATGTTTATGGTTCACTAAGAAATTATATTTATATTGGATCTAAAGGAAAAATATGATCAATCATATAATCTCTAAGATTAAGGCCACCTATGATTTGTGTTGTGCTAGGAATGTGAATTAGGGTTTCCTCATCTAAGAGTGGATTATAGGGTGGGTAAAAATTGGTGAAATAATATAAATCACTAATTGAGTTAAGATGATGGTTTCTAAAACTAGGAATATCATATGTGGGATCTCCGACCATGATAGAAACATCAAGATCTATGGGAAGGATTTTAAAGTTTCCTTACATAATAATGATGTAATTGATATTATGTTCTACATCCTTGCCTATGAAAATCTATTCATATATTAGAACCAATAGTGGGATATGGGATGACATGATCTAAAAATTATGGAAAAACTATAAAGCTATGAAAATAAATGGAAATTTGAAGACAAAACAACCAATAATGGGACATGAATCATGTTGGGTTCACTATAATGTATTCTAATGGTGAATCCAAATTTAAGATAAGGATAAGAAGAAGTAAAAAAATAAATTTAAAAATTATCAAAATAGATCTAAGATAATATTCATGTGAATTTTACCAAAATTTATGATGATGGTGAAGCCAAATTGAAGATAACTCTAAGAAGAAAAAGAGGAAATGTGAAGACAATAAAACTAACAATGGGGATGGATTCATGTCAAGTACACTAGAATGTATTATGATGATGAGGCCAAAGCCTAGATAAAACTATGATGCAAAGAGTAAAAATGTGAAAACTATCCAACTATAAACTGGATCAGACATTTTGAGTATTGTCAATGATGTCAAAGGTGATTAAGCCTAGTTGGTAATATATTGATGTGACAAGGGGAATTAAGAGAGTATTATCATTAAAGGATGTTGTCATGATAGAATTTGAAGGAAAGAGAGAATTTGAAGGCAACTAATGTATTATAGTTACATGAAAGTACAAATCATTGATGCCAAGTTTGATGTCAAAGATGTATCATGTCAAGATTAACTCTGTGTGATATCAAAAAGAAACTTGTGATAGAAGGTTGATGTTAAAGGTGTATAATGTCAATATTGACCATGTGTTATATCAAAAAGCATCTTGTGATAGTTGATGTCAAAGGTAACTAATGATAGATGGAAGTATGTGATATGTTATGGTATATGAAAGAGTAGGTGCATAAGAGAAGAAGAGTGTCATCATAAGAAGAAAATAAGAGTGTATTCATAAAAAGATAAGAGTGTAGTCATTAGAGTTATCATGAATAAGGTCATTTATGAAAGAGAGAGTGTTGCATGAATGAGACTTGTCTTGAATATTTTTACCATGGAAAGTACATATCATAGAAGAGTGATTTAATACAACTAATATATGCATATGAATCATAGTTTATGAAGAGGTCTATAGAAGTCACTAATGTCATGATATAAAGAAGTATGTGCGTAGTATGACATAGTCATGACATGAAGAGTTTCACAGTGATCCATGAGAAGGAAGAATAGTTAAATTAATGAACATAGTCATGAGATGGATTTATGACACTATTTGATAATGTATTTGAGGCATTGGATCACTCATGATAGTTTTAAGGTGAGCCTACAGGGATAGGACCTTTAGTATATATCTACATCTAGACCTCTCTTAGACCCTACCTAGATAAATAAGGCATGAATATGAGATTTCAAGGTAATTATGAATATTAAATCATGGATAAAGGCAATATATGTTTTTTTAAGCATGTTCACAAATTTTGAGGCTATGGTTTGAAGGAAATTTCAAGAAACATTGTTTTAGGCCTTCTTAAGTTCATAAAATGAGGTCCCAAGACTTGATAAGCACTTGTAGATGTTTTTTGGCACATTTAACCTTTTAATTAGAACCTAATATGTTAAATATATATGTGGAAGTTTCATATCTAAGATCTATAGGTATTGGTTTTGGATTTAAGGGGAACTCTTATATGAACAATCATTAACACCAAAACCTATGTTAAACCTCGCTAAAACCATAATAAGGACCCAATGTGAAAGATATTTTTAAAAATAGATAAAAATGGCATAAAATTAATATAAAATATATTTTATAATTTATTAATCTCTCTAAGGTACCTCTAGGTGATGGTGATTAGTCAAATGAGAGAGAAAATGCATAGATACAAGCTTATTTGTCAAGAAGTTACTGTAGCTCTCAAAATTTGCATTGGTAAAGAAAACCAAATGGATGGTATAAATATTTATATAATAAAACTAAATTTACATTATGTTTTATGTATATATTTCACTCTTTAATTATTATAAATTGTTCATCCAAGTTAGTCAATAACAGACAAACCTAATGGTGTGAACAATGAAAAATTGAGGCAGAGATGAAAAGATGGATTTGAGGGTCTAAGCATGTCACATTGGTGTAAAAAGTGCATGAAGAGTTTATTTATTAATTTTAATTAATTTTAATTCTTTTAATAATTTTTTTAGGTTGGTGAATATGGTTAAACAGTTGCTCACAAGTTGACCTATCTTGTTTAGATAAGACTATGTAACACAAGGTCAAGAAATTGGTTTGCAAGACCAATATTTGACATTAGACCATATGATATTTATATTTTATTATGGTATATATATATATATATAAGACAATTTAAATTAATTATGAGTCATTAAATTTGTTTACATTGGTGTTGGAGGTCTAAGTCACCATGACTAGTCTTTGAGGTAAATTGGCAGTTTTGAGTAAGTTGCAGAGATGTTCTTAAGCCTTTATCTCCTAAGTGAAAGTGTTTTAAGAATTTGGGTATTATATTTAGGTCATGTATTATATTTATACATTTTTCATTTGTAATTATTATGTTTCATAAGAGTTTTGAGCTTCATTCTTACAAGATAAAATTTTTGTTGTACACAAGCCTAATAGGGCAATTTGTCCTAAGAAGGTTCAAGGTATGAATGAAGGATGAAGATATAAACAAGCATGGAGGAGGTTATAAGAGTTAATTTTATAAGTGATTTAATTTTTTTATATTTTTTTATAAATCCATCTAGGTTTAATAAGATCAAGTCTTAGCATTAAGAGAGCAGACTTAATGAAGTAGGTCTCCATGAGACCTAAAGGATGAATAAGACCAATATTGATCATTAAGTCATATTTTTATATATGATTTAAAATTAAATTGGGTTAAAATATTTCATATAAAAATTATTTTTATACCCTAATTACATGACATTAATGTGATCAATCATGAGATATATCAGATAAACTTTTGGTACTCATAGGCTTAATATGATAGTGAACTGTAAAGAGTGTTCTTATGAAGTGGTTGGACTTAAAATGTTTTGTAAAGATTAGATAATGTTATATTGTTTCTATTTTATTTGTTTTTGAAATTATATTGATGTTTATGGAGGTTAAATGTGTTCTAATGGACCAATTTTACACATTACTTGATAGACTTAACGCAATTAGGTCTCCATGAGTCCTAATAGAGAAATAAGGCCTAATCGAGTTATAGCTAACCAAAATGGATAAAAATTGTGATTTAAAAATATTAATAAGATGTCCTAAGACACATTTTATATTTACATAAGAGTTTTAATGTTTATGACTGACCAAGTGGTATGTGAACAAGAGATTAATATATACAAGGCAGTTTAGGCATATTTGTGTGTGGAAAGAGAGGGTATGTATATAAGTGAGTAAAACAAAAGATGAATGAGTATAATAATGTTTTTAAACATGTTTTAAAACCTCATATAAAATCATATAATCATTAATTTATTTTTCAAGTTGTATACATCAGTAATACATGGTCTAATCAGAGTTGATGAGGGCTTGATAACAAAAGAAGTATGCATGAAATGAGCAAAAAAGATTATGCATAGTTGAGAATAAGGAGGTCTTGAAATGAGTTGAAAACCATAAAAGGAGATAATATAAGCATATATTAAAAAAAAAGGTTTTCTACATATGAATATTAGACATACATGAGCTAATCAAATTTGATAATGATTAGACAAGTAAAGGAAAATGAGCCTTGAGATTGAAGAGCAGAAGAGCAAAGGTGTAGTCATAATTTTTCATCATTTATTGATTGAGAAAAAAGTTCAGAAGGTAATAAAAATTCATAAGTGGTTGAGTACTATAGGTAGTTTGTGCTTCCTTGCAAGTGGGTTCTTGATAGTTTATGGCTGGGACTCAACAGAATTTGATCTTATGTAAATATTTATAGGGATGTAATCTAATTGCATAGGTCATAGTTGGTTTTATTCCCCATAAGGGTTTCCCACTCAAATATTATTTTATTCTCTTATTTCAAGTTACTATGAATGATTATTTATGCATTGTAAGATCACTATGTTGATTTGATGGTCTATGGAATGTAATATACAGTTATAAAAAAATTTAAGGTCACTGATTCAACGCCCCCTCTAAGTTAATTATGCCTCCAAAAATTGGTATTAGATCATGGTCCTTAGAAGTAGGCATAACATTTTGAAGGTTATCTTAAGAAGGATAAGCTTAAGTAGACCTTGAAGCTAAGCTCATAAGTTCCCTAGATGATTTGAATAATCAAAATAAGAAGAAACATGAGTTGAGATCTATGGTCAAGGATATTAATGAACATATATGTTCCTTGAAGAGTGACATGGTAAAAAATGACAAAAAGGATGAGAAAACCATAAAAGATCTCAAGAATTAGTTAGAATGTGTTACTAAAAGTTTTAGATCAAAATAAGTTGAGTTTGATCAATTGAAGACAAAGCTATATTCTTTAAAGGTTGAGTATGAGCAACTCATAGAAAAGATGAGAAAGTTTGAGAAGGAGAATGAGAATTCAGAACAAGTCAAGAGTACCAACATGAAAGACAACATGAATAGACTAATTAGGTAGCCTAATGCATTGAGGTATTCCAATAATTTTAATGGTTATTATTTTTATTTTCATATCTTTAGACATAGATAAAGTGATTGTAGAATGGTTTCAAGGGATGACTTATCATGGGACCATGGGAGAAAGAGTGATCAGTCAATAGGTAAGTATAGTAATGTTGTTTGTTATGGTTGTCATAATGTGGGACACATTACAAGATTTTATCCTAATAGAGTTATAAGGCCCTCAATACTTTACAAGGTGTATGTATCTTCTAGAGTGCATGAGAAGGGTCAAACATTGGTATGAAAGCCAAAGAAATTTAAGACTAACTATATTCATCCCAAGAGTCAAGATGGATTATTTTCTAAGGTAGAGGAAGGATTAAAAGATAATGAATGTTAAGAACACTTTTTATCTACATATATTGACAAGGCAATCAAAGATAAGAAGGATGACAAAGTGGTTGAGTTGAATGCTTCAATCAAGCCTAAGTGGAAGCCTAAGTGGATTCTAAGGATGGACTATCAGTCTTACAATTTCAAGATGGCTGAGAAGAGTAATTTCAAGATCTAGGAATATCCTAAGTTTTTAGTGTTTTGAGAGCCTATGGAAAGGGGTGAATCCATTAGGCTTCACAAAGACACTCTTTTATTATTGGAAGCATGAGGTTATAGTCAAAGAATGATTCATCTTGAGAGGATTATAGGTTATTTGTGTTTCAAGGTATGATTTATTTTATTTATAGCTTGTATGTATATGACAAGGTGAAAGTAGTTTTGGTTATTATGATCATTGATTATGTAGATCAGTTCATGAGGAGCAATGGTATGTAACACAAGTCTAAGCATAAGATTTTGTATAGAGACATATGGATATGGATTGGTCTGGAAGACTAATGTGGTTATAAAGACAAGTTGGATGTTATTGATAGATCTAGAAGCATTATGAATGTTAAAATAGTTCATTAGCTACAAGAATAGGTGATGAAGGTGAATAAGGTTTATGAAATCTTGAAAAACATATAGGCAAAGTGAGAGGTAAGAAAAAATCTAATTATACTTTAGTAGACTATATACAGTATGTTAAAGATTAAAGTGAGTTGATCAAGTCAATTTACATGACTCAAGGAATGTGAAGCATGAGGATACATTGTTTATAATGTCACTATTTATCAAATAGGTCCAAGGATGGCATGACATAATAAAAAGAAGTGAGAAGTATTAAAGTTAACTTACAGATTTGTCAGAGGTAGAATAAGATAAAAAGCATACTTGGGATGTGGGCAATGCTAGTAGTGTGATCTAGTGACAAGGTTCTTGTATATACATGTTGAGAATAGTATGTGAGTCTTGATGACTCATATGATGAGCACAATATATGAGTATAAATGGGGAGATAATTAGATAATCCATTAGCTTTAAGATCAAATGAGTAATGGTCTATGTCAGAGAAGGTATATAAAAATATAAATATAGGTTGAATAGTGTGACCAAGATTGAGAGCATGATGGATGTTTGTGAAGCTAGATCAGAGAAATAGTATCCATCTTTATGGAATCAAGGTTTATAAAGTGAGTGATCTTGTGTATGTGAGTCCATTTGAATTTATATGTTAGATAAGAACAAATGTGATGGAATAGTAAGTCATCAAGGTTTATATCAAAGACAAAGTTATTGAGGTATGCATGAAGATAGAGGGAGAATGTTTATATTATTCTTCATAAAATCTATGATCATATTACCAAAAGGGGAAGAGAGCTCAAAAATGGAGAAAGAGGCCACTTTGAAAAGAGCTAGTTATGAGAGAAAGTTCAAAATATTTCATAGACTAAAGAAATGTTGAGATCTTATTTGTTACAAGAGGTGTGATCCAATAAGTTACATCATGGGGATAAAGTTATAGTATATATTTGTCATTAATGTCAAAGGGGGATAAAATTTTATAATTAGGGATAAATTTTCCATTGAGATAATTTTTTAAAGATGGTTTCCATCAATGACAAAGGGGGATATTTTTAAGTATTGTCATTAATGTCAAAGGTCACTAAGCCTAGTTAGCAGTATGTTGATGTGATAAGGGGAATAGAAAGAGTATCATCATTAAATTAAGTTGTCATGAGAGAATTTGAATTCAACTAATGTATTATGGTTTCATGAAAGTATATATCATGTATCCCAAGGTTGATGTCCAAGATGTATCATGTCAGGATTGACTATGTGTGTGTTTTATTATTTTTGGGAAGTTAGGGTCTAGTTCCTAAACAATAAAGAGGTTTGGAGTATAGGTGAAAATTAAAATCAAATGTATTAAAATAAAATTTTACATAAATTTGATAAAATTAGTTTTCATAAAGGACAAAATTACTTATTTGGAAAAATAGGATAATTCAGATGATTTAGAGTCTAAAAACTTATACACAAGACTAGGGCACTGTCAAACATGGATCTATATTTCATTATTTAAAAGGATATGAGCATAAAAAATAGGACACCCTAGTTTATAGAACTATAGTCCTACCCCAGTGCTATTTTCTTGAATATCTAAGCTTTTTGGGGTTTTATTTGCCAAGTCTGTGTGACCTTGTTTGTGAAATATCAAGGCTCGAAAGTGTGTGGAGCTCATTGTAGGTATTTTTTAATATTCAAAACCATGTATTTACCTATGCACATATAGATTAAAAAATTCATTAAAGTTAAAAAGGGGAAAAAATTGGGTTAGGGGAAAAATGATCACACAATCAAGAATCCTTGTTATTCTAAATGTTGTCTACATTAACCCTAAAGCTAGGGTCTTAGATTTGATGTAGTTTTCCCTTAGGGAATGTGCATAATCAATGTGAATGATAGATGTAAGAATTAATTTCACCTAGGCCCCTCCTTGATGAAGCATTCAAGTCTATTGTGTAATTTAAAATATTGAGTTATATTATTGACTAATTTTTAATTACCTATTGTGCCAAAGTAGTAAGTGCCTGATATAAAATGCCTTGTGAAGTCCTTTATATATGAAACTCTTTGTTATGAGTTTGGCATATTTTTTTCATATTTTTCCAACATTATAATACTTAAGGATGAATATAAGAAAATTTTTAATACTTATGAAGTGGTAAAAACTGACCATTGGAACCAAATTTGCACTTAGACAATAGTGCCAAAAACTAGACACCTTGTGTTTTATCATTGTAGTCCTATTTGGGTGTTGTTGTCTAAATGGTCTGGGACATAGGGGGATGAAATAAGCATGTAAATAGTAACTTGGGTCATTAATGGATAAGTTTGGAAGGTTATTAATGATTGAGAATTGTCAAAAATGTGTCTAGGGTATGAAACAAGACCAAGGAAAATCTGATAAAAAGACATGGCTAGATGTGAATAAGATTCATATTCTCTATTCAAAGTCTCTTGTGAAAGGACTATGAAAATAAATTATATGTGTGGTTTCTTGTCTAATTTAGGGTGTATACATTTCCCCCCCTTTTATTATAGTGATGCAATGAAATGAATTACTAGAGTAAAAGAAAGAAAAGAAAAATGCATACCTGCACTTACCTGCATGGAGATGAATATGCTAAAAAAGGTCTAACTCACCTCCTGGTCATGAAAGTGGATAGAGATCTAGAATAGTTCCTGAAGAAGGAAAGAATTCATGTAATAGATGTCCCCTTGTACTGAAATTAGAAGTGAAATTTGTATAACATGGAGAAGGAGGACAATGCTTGCCCCATGTACTAAATATCTAAACTAGAAATGAGAAATGATCAGAAGCCCAAAGCCAATGTTTGTCCTCTATCCCACTTAAACTCATGTAATCTAGAATGTGTGTATAAACTTGGTATGTCATAAATAGCAAAATCTATCATGCCCCTACTCTGAATAATCTGAATTAGAATTGATAAATGCTCAAAGGTCTAAAACTAATGCCTACCCTTTATCCCACACAAACTCATATAATCTGGGTCTAGGTAATGCTATGAACCAAATGTTGTAGATGATTATATGGTCCAACCTAGTGATAACCTATGTATGCATGGGTGTAATTTGAAAACTCTAGTAAATATGTAAGAAGAAAATGGTATGTCTTTCCATTCTAATCTATTTAATCTTGGATGATGAAGAACATGATCATTTATGTCATGCCCCCAAATATGGTATGTGAGTGATGCATCTAGATAATCTAGAAATTTTTATAACCACATGTGTCATGATCTATCATGCCATGTCGCATGTACAAAACTAGAGATCAAAATAGTGTCCTCTACACTATGCCTATAATCTATTATCTAGTCCTATAACTATGTCATGTTGTATAAAGTTGTATGTATGATATGTGTAGTAATGCATATGCCCCCCAATCTAGTATCTGAGTCTAAGTCAATATTGAAGTCATTATGAGTCCATATAATTTGAACCACTATATTTGAATAGTCTATGTATTTGTAAACTGATGGTATATCCCTATGGATGTCTGATTGATGGTAAGTGACCCACATAAACTAAATCACTATATAATCTTAACCAATCTGATCTAAGTGATGCTAAGTAACCCATATAGTCTAAACCATTATATAATCTTGACCAATTTGTACTAAGTAATGCTGATAATTTGGATTATGGATGTGTAAAAACCATGTTGAGTGACCCATGTAGTTTGATAATTTGACTATTAGAGGTGTGAGAACCAAAATGTATTTACCTATAGGAGTGGATAAGGGTACTAGGTAATTTTTAGATATAGTACGAATGATGCCCTTTGTTTGGGGAGAGGGATGAGATATGTGATAGAAGAGGTTGAGCCAAAAGTGATGCTTAGTGACATCTGAAAAGTAACTAGGTTGGCATGTAGTGAATAGATCAAAGGTCTTTTATTTGATTGGTGAGAGTTGAATTACTAGGATTGAAATGTGTTCTTGATTGGTTAGGACCAAAGCTTGTGTATGGATATATTATATATTATAAATATTTGTGTCATGGTAGGAAAATGAGGAGGTAGTAGATTAAATGGATTGAAAAGTTGATTGATTTGGTTGGGTTGTTTGAATGAGTTTTTGATTAGTAGGTACCAATTTGTATGTGAAGGTACAAAAGAGGTATAAGGATGTGTGTATGCCATAGTAAGAAGATGATGTAGTGAGAGAGAAAGGCATGTATGATGTTGAATGTATCATTGTAATGATTTTGTTAAATAAAATGGTTTGTAAAATGGAGTTATGGGGTTCTAGTTATAGGCAAAATGGTGTTTTGCTTTTAAATAAAAAAGTTGGTTGATATAGGAGTTTTGATTGACTTTGGGTTCATTTGTGCATTGACTAGTTTGAGATATTGGATCTCTAGAGTGAGAAAATGCCTAGGAGATGAGTGCCTTCCATGACCATTTTGAACAGCTGGTAGCCTAGATTTAGGCTAGTGGAGATATTACCCTGGAGAGAAATGAAAGTACCTAATTTTTTACTTTTTAAAATCTTGATTTTGACATCTTTAGGATATTTTAAGTAGCTTAGTAAACTTCTATCTAGTTTTAGTGATCCTATCCTAGAGGTAGTGTTCTTGTTCAGGATCCAATGTTGTTGCCTAAGTTCAAGTGATGTTATCCAATGCTAGTGTCCTTTTGTAGTGTTGTTTTCCACTAGGGATAGTTTTTTTAGTTTCTGAGTTGTTTTATGTTGTTATGTAGCTTATATATTTTTATTAGCATGATTGACTGATATATATGTTATTTTTTGATGTTTTTAGGATGAGGTGCAAATGAGAGAGTTCCATAGAGGCTAGGTGATGGAGACATTGAGGATGTTTCCCTTATAAGCTAATGAGAGAGTCATGATAAATAGAGTAGGATTAGGTCATGTATGTAACCTAGATACTGTGTAGTGGGATGGGTATTTGATCACCACCTTATGTGAGAGGTAGAATGTAGACTCTTATATATTTTGGCTTCCTACAAGGGAGATCAATTTAACCTTGCAGGATGTGTATCAAATTTTACATTTGCTAGTTAGTGGGTGATAGATGACATTACAGGATGATATGGGTGGTGATTCCATTGATCATGCATCCTTGTATTTTTTTGGTGTGCCTTCAGGTGCACATTGAAGAGGTAGTGATATCGATGTATTACTATCGATTATTATGTAGTTGAGTGTTCCATGCTTGTGGAAGTGGTTAGTCATGTTGTTGGCTTCATTTATTGTAGTGGATGGTAGTAAAGTGTATATTATCTATAAGATGCATAAGGTGGTTTGTAGTGTTGAGATGTATGGTACTATGTTCTCATGGGGTAGGACTATGCTTGCCCATTTATATAGATATTTATGTAGATTTACGTAGGAGGTATTTAGTGGTGGTGAGGGTGTAACTACTCTATTACATTATTGGGCTTATGGCACATAGTAGTTGTGTGACCGATTGGATTGTTGAGGGGGAATTGAGCACCTCCACAACCATTTAGCAAGTGGTGGATGAGTGATTTGGATATCTGATCTCTTGGGGTAGATCACTAGAGATGATTTTTGCATAGACTAGAGGCCCATGATATCATATGGAGGCCCTATAGAGGATATCCTAGGTAGGTAGAGGGTGG
>JARHVA010002410.1:242500-292500 GCA_037957365.1 Torreya grandis
TGAGATGCATCATTTAAACTATGCTTTGGTAATTTTATTCTATTGCATAAATATTATTATATTTTGAACATAGCAGTAGGAGAGAGAGAGAGAGAGAGAGAGAGAGAGAGAGAGAGGAGAGAGAGAGAGAGAGAGAGAGAGAGAGAGAGAGAGAGAGAGAGAGAGAGAGAGAGAGAGAGAGAGAGAGAGGAGAGAGAGAGAGAGAGAGAGAGAGAGAGAGAGAGAGAGAGAGAGAGAGAGAGAGATGCATGACTAATTTGTTCATTTTGTAGGAGAATGAGATGAGAAGTATTTTTACCATTTATCAAAAGTATTTTCTTTAGAATAAGGGATGAAAGAGATAGGTTTGAGAGGAGAAGATGGATTTTTTTCACTATCACTTTCATATGCATGATAATATTCCTCATTAAAACAACAGTAATTGTCTTCATTGTAAATAAAATCAATTTCCACATTTTTAGCTAATGTGTAGTTTTGAAAATTTGTCCACTCATTATCATAATTATGCAAAAAATTAAGAAATTTATCTATGGGATGAGAAGGAAGAAGTGCCTTAGTGGCCATTTTATTTCTTTCACCACAAAGAATATGAAGAGGTAATTTTAAGAAAATAAATGCAATAATAACTAATAACATGGAAATTTTGAAAATACTTGTGACTATCTAAACAATTTGCAAAAAAATTGAAATTAATTTCTAACAATTTCAAGGATGAATGGTTTGAAGGTGGAAGACCTACTTTAGGAATCTAGGGTTTTGGGCTAGAATTTTTGAATTTTTGAAATTAAGGCTAAAATTTAAATTCTAAAATTAATTTGAACAAGATAATTGCACAAAAATTGATACAAAAATCAGAATTTTGAAATTGAATTTTTACACAAAATAACTACTAATTTAGAAATTTTGAAAATATTTTTGGCACACTAAACAATTTTTAAAAAAATAAAATTAATTTCTAAAATTTGTAAGGGAGGGAAACTTGGGGTTTGAGGACCTAGCTTGGAAATCTAGGGTTTTATAATTTTTTAAACAATGCAACAATTTTAAATTATACAAATTATTTGAAATAGGATAAATGCACACAAATTTTATACAAAAATTAGAATTTTGGAAATTAAATTTATGCACAAGAAACTAATAATTTTGAATTTATTTGTGACAAGGCAATCAATTTTCCAAAATTCCAAAATAATTTTCTAAAATTTTTAAGGAAAGGCTTGGTGTGTGATGACCTAGTTTTGAAATCTAGGGTTTTGAGCTAGGGTTTTAGATTTTTTTCAAATTATACAATAATTTTAAATTTTAAAAATTATTTTGAATAGCAAAAAAGTACAAAAATTAATACAAAAATAAAATTTTTGGAAATTAAATTTTTTCACAAAATAATGAAGGAAGAACTCTAAGTGTAGCTAGGGTTTTAGGTTTGTTTAAAGTAAGTCAGGTTCACCAAAAGTTTTATTATTTTCAAGAAGCTAGGGTCTAGTTCCTAAGTAATAAAGAGGTCTAGAGTACGGTGAAAACTTATAATCAAATGTTGTAAAATATAAGTTTACATAAATTTGATCAAATTAATTTGCAGAAAGGAGAAAACCTCTTATATAGAAAAATAGTATGATTCAGATGATTTAGAGTCTAAAAACTTATACACGAGATTGGAGCACTATCTAGCACCTAGATTTATCTTTCATTATATGAAAGGATAGGAGTACCAAAAATAGGACACCCTAGTATTCATCACTATAGTCCTACCTTGACATTATTTTCCTAAAGATCTAAGATTTTTAGGTTTTATTTGCCAAGTCTATTTGACCCTGCCTATGAAATATCGAGGCTTGAAAGTGTGCAGAGCTCATTGTAAGTCCTTTTTAATATTCAAAACCCTATATTCACCTATGAACATAAAGATAAGAAATGCATTAAAGTTAAAATGGGGTAAATGGGTTATGGGAATAATGATTGAACAATCAAGAACCCCTATTGTTTTGATTACTACCTACATTAATCTTCAAGCTAGGGTCTTCGATCTGATGTAGTTCTCCCTTAGGAAACATGCATAATAAACATGAACAATAGATGAAAGAATTAATTTTACCTAGTCCCCTCATTGATCAAGCATGAAATTCTATTTATGATTTAGAATGTTAAGCTATACTATTGACTAATTTTTAATTACCTATTGTGCCAAAGTAGTAAGTGATTGATATAAAATTCCTTATGAAGTCCTTTATGTTTTGAATTTAGGATATTTTATTTTCATTTGGATGACATTATAATACTTAAGGAAAAATTTAAGAAAAGGGTTAAGACTTATGAAGTGGGAAAAACTATTCATTGGAACCAAATTTGCACTTAGACAACAACACTAGAATCTAGACACCCTAGGTTTTAGTGTTATAGTCCTATTTGGGCATTGTTTTCTAGAGGCTCTGAGACCTAAGGGATGGAATAATCATGAAAATAGTAACCTATGTCAGTAAGGGCTAAGTATGGAGGGTTATGAATGATTGGTAATGATAAAAAATGTGTCTAGGGTATGAAACACGACCAAGACAAATTAGACAAAAAGACATGGCTAGATGTAAATAAGACTCATATTCTCCAGTCAAAGTCTCATGTGAAAGGAATATGAAAATAAATGATATGTATGGTTTCTTGACCAATTTAAGGTGTATACAGTGTGATATCAATAACCACCTTATGATGGAAGGTTGATGTCAAAGGTAACTAAGGACATATGGAATTATGTGATATGTCAAGGTACATGAAACATGAGGTACATAAGAGAATAATATTTTCATCATAAAAAGAGAAGAAGAGTGTCTTTATAAGAAGATAAGAGTTTGTTCATGAGAGTTGTCATGAGTAAGGTCATTTGTGAAAGAGAGAGTGTTACATGAATGAGAGTTGTCATGAATATTGTGAGCATGAAAGGTACAAATCATGGAAGAGTGTTTTAAGATAGATAATGTTTACATTGGAATCATATTGTATGAATAGGTATGTATAATTCACTAATGTCATGATATAAATAAATATATGTAGAGGAATGTATGTATATAGTATGGCATTGTCATGACATGAAGAGTTTCAGGGTGAGCCATGTGAAGGAAGAATAGTGAAATGAATAAAAATATGCATTTTAAGTATGTATGTAACTATTTGAGAATGAATTTTATTCATTTGAGCATTCATGATAGTTTTAGGTTAAGTCTATAGGGGTAGGACCTTTAGTCTAGGTCTACATATAGACCTCTCTTAGACCCTGATTGGATAAATGAGGTATAAAGATCATATTTCAAGGAAATAATTAATATGTGATCATGGAAAGAGGTAATTTATGTTTTTCTAATCATTTTCACAAATTTTGAGGCCATAGTTTGAATTAGATTGAAAGAAACATAGTTTTAGGCCTTCTGGAGTTCACAAAATGAGGTCTCAAGACTCAAAAAGCACTTTTAGACTTTTTTTGGAATGTGTAACCTCTGTATGGGAACCTAAGATATTAAGGATATATTTTTAAGGTTCGTAGATAAGATCTCTATGCATTGGTTTTGTATTTAAGGGGCAGTCTTTTATGAATAATTTTTAACACCAAAACCTATGTTAAACCTCCCTAAAACCCTAATAAGGACCTGATGTGAAAGATAATAGTTACAAAAGATCAAAATCATCTCAAATTATTAGAAAATATATTTTATTATGTATTTAACTATCTCAAGTACCTCCATGTGGTCATGGTTAGCTAGATGAGAGAGAATATACACATATATAGGCTTATTTATCAAGAAGTTATTGTAAATATAAAAAGTTACATTGGAAAATAAAACCAAATGGATGGTAGAAGTATTTATATAATAATAATAATACATGCCCATTATTTTTTATTTATATTTTTCACTCTTTAATTATTCTAAATTGGTCATCTAAGTTAGCTAGTTACAAACAAACCTAATGGTGTGAATAGTGAAAAACCTAGGTAGAGATGAGAAGTTGGATTTGAGAGTATGATCATGTAATATTGGTGTAAAAATTTGAATTAATATTTTATTTATTAATCGTTCTTGTAAAAAAAAATTGAGTTCATTGAATATGGTGAAAAAGCTTCTCACAAGTTGACCTATCTTGTTCAAATAAGACTGTGTAATTTAAGGTCAATAAATTAGTCTGAAAGAACAATATTTTCCATTAAAAAAATATGATATTTATATTTTATGATGACATGGAGATATCATGGGACCATTTACATTCATAATTATTCATGAAAAGTGTATACACAAGTGTTGGAGGTTTAAGTCACCATGACTAGGTTTTGAGGTAAATTACCAGTTCTGAGTGAGTAAGTTGCATAGATGTTCTTGAGCCTTTATATTCTAAGTGAAAGTGTTTTAAGAATTTGGGGATGATATTTATGTAATTTATTATATTTATAAAATTTTCATTTATCATTATTATTTTTTTAAGAGTGTTTGAGATTCATTCTTACAAGATAGATTTTTGACTGTACACAAGCCTAATAGATTTTTTTACTTTACAAGGTTTCAAGATATGAATGAAGGATAAGGATCAAAAAAATCATGGAGGAGTTCATAATATTTAATTTTATAATTTATTTAATGTTTTTTTATTTTTTTATAAATCTATCTAGGTCCAATAAGTTCAAGTCTTAGCGTTAATAGAGTAGACATAATGAAGTAGGTCTCCATGACACCTAAAGGATGAATAAGACCAATATTGATCATTAAGATTTTTATATATTATTGAAAATTAATTTAGACTAATATAGTTATTGTAAAAATTATTGTATTTCATGATTACAAAACATGAATCTGATCAATCATGAGAGAGATCAAACAAACTTTTGGTACTCACATGCCTAATATGATAGTGAACTGGAAAGAGTGTTCTTATGAAGTGGTTAGACCTAAAATGTTATGTAAATCTTGGATAATGTTATTGGGGTATATTTGAGTTTTTTTTGAAATAATATTGATGTCTATGGAGGTTAAATGTGTTCCAAGGTGTCAATTTTACACATTACTTAATAGACCTAATGTAATTAGGTCTCCATGAGTCCTAATAGAGAAATAAGGCATAATTGATTTGTTGTCGAATAAGATGGATCCAAATTATTATATAAACATATTCATAAAATTTCATAAGACATATTATATGGCTTACCTAATATATTTAAGGTGTATGACTGACCAAGTGGCATGTGAACAAAAGATTATTATATATACAAGGCAGTTTAGGCCTATTTATGTGTGAAAAAAAGAGGGTATTTATATAAGTGAGTAAAAAAAATATGAATGAATAAAAAAATGTTTTTAAACATGTTTTAAACCCTTAGAATAAATCATATAAACATTCATGAATTTTTTAGGTTGTTTACATCAATTATACATGGTCTAATCAAATTTGATGAGGGCTAGATAAGCAAAGAAGTATGCATGCAATGAGTGAAAAGGATGATACATGGTTGATTAAAAGGAGGTATTGAAATGAGTTGAAAACCCTCAAAGGAGGGTATAGAATCATACATGAGAATTTTTCAAGCTATATATATATGAATATCTAACATACATGACCTAATCAAAACTGATGAGGATTAGATAAGTGAAGGAGAGTGAGCCTTGATTTTAAAGAGAAAAAGAGCATAGGTGTAGTAATAATTTTTTTATTGAGAATCAAGAAGTTAATAAGGTAGTGAAAATTAAGAAGTGTTTTATTTTGTTCCAAGTTACTTAGGGAGTTGGTGTTTCTTTCAAGTGGATGCTTGCTAAAGCCTAGTCAAGTAGATGCTTGACAGTTTGGGGTTGGTGCTCAACAAAATTTTATCTTTTGAAAATATTTATATGAATATAATACAATTATAGAGTTCATAGTGGGTTTTCTTCCCCTTCAGGGTTTCCAAATCACATATTATCTTATGCTCTTGTTTCATGCTCATGTGAATGATTATTTATGGATTACTAGATCACTATGTTACTTTGATGGTATATGAAAGGTAATGTATAGTTGTAAAGGTTTGTAAGGTCAGTAATCACTCCCCCCCCCCCCACAAAGTGAATTGTGCTTCCAAAAAGATACCCATTGGGTTCACTACACTATTTATAGGGGCTTAGTGTAGACATGTAAATATGGTCACATGTACTTGATAATGTTAATTCTTGACACATCATAAACCATATAAATTACACCCAAACACATAAATCTTATTCATAATTATCCTAATACTTTTATCTATGTGTGGGATTGACCATTTTTTTGTCATCACTACTACATAAAACATTCAAATTCAAAAGCATGTTTTCTAATGTCACTCTTAGATTATCTCTAGTAAATAATATCTATCCATGATATTTTGGGACAAGTGCACCCTAGGTAGACATGAGTGATTTTGCACTCATATCCACTTAGGATAGACATGTCATGCACCAAATAACATCTAGTTTATGAAATTAAAATCATTATTTTGGGTTCTTTCCCACCTAGGATGGTTTTGTCCTACACCAAATAATGGCTAGTTTCTAAAATTCAAGTCATTATATTTGGTATTCTTGTATGTTTCATAAACTCTTATAATGGAAAACATCAAAAGGTTCACCTATATATACATATCAAATTTCCTTCATTAATCACACTTGGTATTAATTTATTTCAATATTACACACTATTGTGCATTGAGTGAATTTTCCCTATTGTTTACAAATTTAAGATAACTTACAAGGATCAACCATAATTAAATCCAATAGCATTACAATAAAATCCAAGAGATATAATGTTTAAGCATCAAATTAATTTTATATCTACATACATGTAGTCATGGATTATAATTTCATAATCTCTCTAGGTGGTAAAAATGTGTGGGCTTGTCTTCCCTCATTGGAGTATTGGATACATAGATAAAATTCAATCATCAAGAGGTGATTGAGAGAAGCTCAACAAATTAAACTTGTATTTATTTTAAAAACTTTCAAGCTATTAAAATTACCTTATTATTTTAATTAAAATTTAATATAAATAATGATTTTTTTGTTGCATAATGTAAATTACAATATCCAAACTTGTTTATCAGACACATGTAGAAGATATAGTATTCAGTTTTTCATCATAATCAACTAGGATAGTTATGCAATCAATGGAATTGAGAAATTTCATATCTACTTTAAAATTTTATATTCAATAGTAGTTTTGGATTCTTTTGTTGATCTATCATAGTAATAATTATTTTTCTTTTTGTATTTTTCTATCAATCATTTAGCACAGTCAACTAGGACAAGTTTGAAGTCAAGTGACACAAATAGTATGCACTATAGTCCACTTACAAAATACCTATACATAATAAGTTTCAAATCGTGTCTCTTATCTTTGACATAAAATTCACCTATTTTATTGATTTTCACTAAAAATAATTGAAAATAGCCAACATAAATCTTAGTTTGAGCTAATTTTTTTCCTTCCTAATGTTGTCAATAAAATAATAATTTTATATATTTAACAGATTGTCAAAATCAAAATTTTTGATTATTTTACATATTTAAAATTATAATACATTCTAGTTTCACACCTATAATCATACATCATTTATTTATTTCTTAAAAAATGGATAAAACATAGCGATAAACCCAAATAGTTATTTTTTGGCCCTTCCTTTTATTATTTGGTTTTTAATTTCATTTTCATTTTCAATTTATTTTTATTTATCTTCCTATAAACTATGTACCAATATTTTTAATACTCATATGATTTTCTATTCTAGATAAAGTGGTATTCAATTTTAATGGAGTCATGGTTTGAGGGGCATTGCCTCAATACTCAATCTATTAGGCATCACTATATACATATTTTAGTTTCCACATACCTCATGGTATATCATATAAACCTATGGTTTTTTAGTCATAGAAATCCTTACACCATTTGTTCTTTTAGTGTAATTTTAAGTGGTTAATCCCAAGAAATTACTCTCAAATTATTTGATAATGCTACATTTGGACACATAAATGTATGTGTGGGCTAGGTGTAGATACATAAATATGGTCACAAGTACTTAACAATGTGATTATTGACACATCATATACCAGATGACTTGCAATCAAATACACAACTCTTATTATCCATTCTTATAAGATTTTTATCTATATGCAAGATTGACCCTTTGTTTTTCATAAATTTTACATAAAATTTTCAAATTCAAATGCTCAAGCTGCCTAATATTACTCTTAGACTCTCCCTAGTTAAGGAAAGTTGTCCCTAATATTTTGGGATAGGTACATCCTAGGTAGACAAGAACATTTTTTTTCTCTTATACACATAGGTTGGCCATATCTTACACCCAATAACTGAGATAGTTCCCAAAATTCTTTTGGATCTTCCACATGTTTCATAAGGCTAGGTAAAGAAAATTATCAAAAGGTTTTCCTATAACTATATATCATAAGGTCATTCATTACTCATACATGGTATCCACTTGTTTAAAGATTACATACTATTACACATTGATAAAATCTTCCTTATTATTTCCAAATTTAATCTTACTCACAAGAAGCATCCATATTCCAAATTAAAAGCATTCCAAAATAAGTCAAGATATATCATTTTTGAGTATCAAATCCATTTTATAGTTTCATTTACATAGTCAAGGAGAATAATTTCATAATAACTTTATGTGGAAGCAATACATGGACTTGATTTCTCTCCATGGATATTTGGATATGTAGGCAAAAATCATTCATCAAGGTGGTGAATGAGGTTAGATATACACATTAAACTCTCCCCTTTTTTACAAGTTTACAAGCTATAAAATTCATCTCAAGGTTTCAAATACAACTTAATATAAACAATGAATTCTATGCAGCACAATATAAATTGTGATATCTCAAAAATTTTAGCAAACACAAGCGCATAAGACATAGTAATAAGTTTTTCATCACACCAATTGGGACAAGATTGAAATCAATAAACTCAAATAACATATTTTAATATTTGCCTATAGCTATCTCATCTAGAAATATTTTGAGATTTTATTGATGATATATCATTATTATAATTCTTATTCTTTATGTATTTTCCTATGATTCATTTAGAATAGTCAACTAGGACAAGTCTATAGTAAATGGACACAAAACAAATATAATGTTTTCCACTTACAACAGGCCTATCCAAAATTAGTTTCAAATTTTGTCTCCAATATTGGAAATGAATAGTCACTTATTTTGTTGATTTTACCTATCATACATTAATAAAAATAAACATAAATATTAGTTTAAGCTAAATTGTTTTCTTCTTAGTGTTTTCCAAAAATTAGTCATTATATATATTTATAAAGTTTAAAAACTTAGAATTATTGATTATTATACATCTAAAAAAAGTTTGGGTATTATTGTTTTAAATTTTTAAACAGACAATGTTTATTTGTTTCATAAAAAATAAGATAAGTCATACTGGTGAACCCAACAATTATTTTTTATGCCTTGTTTTTGTGATTTGGTTTTAATTTCAATTACTTTTTATTTACCTACCTATAAAATGTGTTTTATTAGTTTAAAACTCAGAGGAGCTATCATTATATAGATTGTAGTATTCAATTCGACCTAATCTATGGTATGATGGGTTGTTGTTATAGCTCAAATTTGCACCCTTGAGGGGGCGATTCAATCCCTCTAAATTTAGATATAAAATGGGATTACTTCTAGGCTATGGGTGACCTTTAGATGGACCAAAACTCTAGGTTATAGAGATATCTCCCCTTGATGTATCAGCTAGGATCACTACACAATTTGCTTATTTAGAAAGGAAAAGGGATAGAAAGACATGAAATAAACCTATCTAATTAGGTGATACACCAAAACAACACCCTAAACTTGACTATCATGCACTTAATAATAGGAAATAGGACTAAATCTGATCACACTTCTCAAAATGAGGACCTTCAAACATGAATGCTTCAACATAGAGGTCATAACCAATGCATTGAATGAGAGGGTTGGTAAAGAGGTCTAAAAAAGGCACTAATGACTAAAAATCAACTTTCAAGCTATAAGAAACTAAATCAAACTCACCATGTGACCTATAAGAAGATAATTCATTTGCAAATAGGTAGGAAAAGACAAATGAAATAGAGTACAAACACTACTACTTGCATTCATCATAAATCACACAAGTACACTAGTTGCAAGCATGTGAGGAGGAAATAATAAGATTTATTCATTTTTATAAGGCATAATACAAGTGTTAATTTGAGCATGTCTTTTCTATACTCAGTAAAAGGATCCATACAAAGCCAAATAGGGTTGTATTTAAAGGGAATGAGAGGAGAGATAAAGGGACATAGAAGAGGTTAATTGACAAGTGTCCTCCATGAAAGAACAAGTTAAAAATAAGAAAGGAGTTCTGAAATAGTCTATGAGGTTTTATATACATGTCATTTTTATTTAATATGTTTTCTTCTTCCAAATGGCGTAAGATTCTTCATTTCCTCAATGATTCATCATCCATTCAAAAATTGCCCATTTTGGCTTGTGAAGAATGACAAATGACATCCTTAGTTATAAAATCACCTTGAATATCTTATACCTTCCTCTTTGACACCTTTCAGCAATTTGAGAACCTCCTATACTAGCATTTCAGTGGTGACCATCACATAACTTCTTAGGTGCCTTGAAACCCATTTTGTCTTACTACACCTTTCTTGCCCAAATGGCTCAAATTTTGATTTCATCCTCATGAATGAAAAGTGTCTCCATGGAATTACTCTATGAGTCATAACATACTTGAATCAACTCCTTTGTATGCATCAAATGTTGACAAACATCTCATTCTACACTTAAAACCTTTACTTGCCTTCAATTCCTTATAGCCTTAAAAACACATAAAGTTCCTTGTGTAGAATAATACACAAGTGATATTGGAAAAATAAGGATATTTTTGAGTACCTAGTATGAAATTACAACTCTTTTCTAAATTTCATGTCTTAAAATCAAGTACAAGTACACTTATTATGCTTGTTTCTCTATCTAATTAGGCCTCAATTAGGCCACTAGGCCTAGAAAATGAGTTTTGGATCCAGTTAATTATAACACATATAGAAATAAGAATAATTGTTTGATTCACCTTACATAACCTATCACCATGATCCATGTCAAATTTGGGATTCTGAAATCTTGTATAGATGGGTGAACCATGAAATGATTAAAACCATAGTTTAGGTGTTTATACATACTCGATAGGCAATTGGAGTAGTTTGCCAAGAAATTTGTAGGTTATAATTCTTGAGAATTGATTTTTGAGCCATATATAATCATATTAAAACTCAATATACTAGAAGATATATATACTTTTGTACTCCATGGGCTTGTAGATAGGCTTTTTGGCTAGTAAATAGAGTATTTCTTTATTTTTAACCCCTCTTGGTGATTTGAATGGATCATATTCCTTCTTAGGAAACTTCAAAAAGTGTTTACATGATTATGTAACCTATTTATAGGATTTATAGGATTTTGTACTTGGTTTGGAGACCATTCCTTACCCTGTACCCTCATTAATGAAACTATAGTCATGTATTTAAGCCAATTTTGTATAGTTTTACCCTTTCCATGTGCCAAATAATAATTGTTAAAGTGATTAAGAAGATAAAATATTCCATACAAGTATTTTTTATGTAATTCCAATCCATTTTAATAATTTATAATATCAATCTCCTCTATCAGGTCATTAGAGGGCTTCTTAGAAGTTTGAGACTAGTTCACAGTCTTAACAATGGTTCATAAAGACCAAAAAATATTTATCTCTCATAATTACACAATAAATAATTATGAATACACATTCACCATATACATACACCATTTTTTTCCATGAAAAATTCCAACATTCAAATGATTACAATAAAAAATCTCTAGGGCTATGCAGCTGAGTTTAGTGAGGAGGAGAGAGAATTTAGGCTTGAAGGTGCTATATTAGAGTTTTTTTTAAGATACCAATGATATATTCAGGTATATATAATATATAATTACCAATTTAAATATTCATCTTTACTATTTTTATTCATTAGGCCTTCTACAATCCCACTTCATGTTTTGAGGGTTTGTGGTCAGTTTAGCAAATCTGACCCTAGAGGCCTACTTCTATTGTTTTTTCTCATCTTAAGACATAAAAATGGTTTTAAATTAACTTTCATGGAATATAAGTATCTCTCACACTATAAATTCCAACCCAAATTATCACTTTCAATACCATTTCATCCTTCTTCTCAAATATATCTAGGACATGACTGTTTGTACTAAAGGTTTCTTGGTTATAAGTGGATATTTAGTTGTTTAGACTAAATTTTTTTAATGTAAAATCTTTAAAAAGAGTCCTTATCACTTTTTATGTTATTTTAAACCATTTAAATTTCACTAAGTAGGATAATTTATCATCTCTATCCCTATGTCAATATTTTAATCCTTCACTTGACCTCACAATCAAGACAACCCTATCTTTTGTCACATACAAGTCTATGTCTCTTCATTGGTCTTCCCTACTAGGTTGTGGTATGAAACTAGTTGGGAATCAAAATTGAGTCTCTAATATACTACACATCCTTATATTTATTTCCCATTATTTCCATGTTTCATCTAATTCTTGGTTTTCATCTTTGAATATACTTATTGCATTTAATGTGAAAAAGAGACCTAAATGTCTACTTTTGTCACTTTAATATCATTTTTCATGAATCTAGGGCCATGTTATCTCTATTAAATAACCTCCGATGTTTCATACCAAATTTCATTAGGTTTTGTCCTTAAAACCACACTTACAATGCAATGTTTACCACATTTTGATACATTTACAAATCATCATGATAATAAAGAAACCCATTAATATCCCTAAAACTATAGCAATAACAAGTTTGTGTATTGTTGGAGACTGATTAGGTGTTCTATATAGTATTTTAATATCATCTCCTTATCTTCAAATATTCGTATGGATTTTCACACATATCTTAAGGCTTTCTCATACTCACTCTCACCTCATAAACCATGTTTGATTCATCACCACTTATAGATTTGAAGGTGCTTGTTAGGATTAATAACTCATTCCCCTTCTCATGTTTGGTTTATTTCCTTGGATGATAGAGACATGTTACAATAAGGTATAAATAGAGGTGAGAAACTTAAATAATACCACATTATAGCTCCCAACACATTGAAGACCTTTATTCTACCTCTGTGTTTGGAGTCATATACATAGTCAAAAACCAAGACCATTCCATGTTACTTAGAGAAGGTACTATTGGAGTGGGAAACTAAACCATTAATAGACATGTAATTACATTTAGGAGAGTCAAAATATGGTTATATATATATATATATATATATATATATATATATATATATATATATATATATATATATATATATATATATATACACCAATCATAACATTAGATTTGAACACCTTAAAGTAATAAGAAAACCATGACCTTTAACCTAAAAATTATCCACAAACCAAGATTTATTGTAAACATGATCTCACACATGCCAAATGGGTCCTTTATAAATATTTTTAATGGTTTTTAAATCTATATACATCATTTATAATTTCTCCCATGCCTTCAACTAGTCTCAAACTATCATTTCAATGACAAAAACTAAGCATATGGGTTTTATGCAAGGTCTAAGACCACCCTTCCTTATTCATGATTTTTCATAAATGGGAGGAAACCAATATGAAAAATATGGACATGAATTTAAATTAAATTATAACCTTCTCCTCTGTTAAAAATATCAATTCATAACTCTCACTTTTATGTACAGAATGAGCACATGAAATTTGTCTTTTTGAGCTTTCCAAGGGAGTGATAGAAGAGAGGGAGTGTTTTTTGCATTATTTTGATCTATACCTGCATTCCGATCATGGATTTGTCTTGGGGAATCTGAAGAGTCACTCATGAACAATTTTCACCTAAAAATTAGTCTTGTTGGTTCATACTAGTGGGTGACAAGCCTTCTTTAAGTGTTGGAACTTACTTATAACTACTTATCATTATTAAAACTAAATTCTCATCAAATACATACCAACTTCTTCCTCTAGGGTTGAAATTTGAGATATAATAGGTATTTAACCAATATTCAAGCCATTATACAATACTAAATGTGAGTTTTAGTTTATATGTACCTCAAGGCATATAGGAAATGCCTAGTTTATTTTGTTAGTGGTTTTGTAAGAGTGTGCCAAGATCTCTAAATATATTTCATGAAATCAATGTTGAGTCTTGTGAGGTAGTGTGATATCTCCAAAATTCCAAGAGAGGAAAAATTTGCATTAACTTGTCTATTGCAAAATGTGAATGAGTCGATTGATTGAGAGATTCTTCATTAACCTTTCAAAAAGGAAAAGTGGGGTACATATAGGAAAAATTAGGGTAACATGATGAAGCCCATAATTTTCCTAATTAACTAATTAAAAATAAATATAATTATCTAATGTACCCTTTATGACTAACCTAAGGAAGCTTAAATAACATAGAATGGTCATACGACCATGTAGGCAAAACACAGTGGGAAAAAACACTATACTAACACCCCCCTTAAGTCTAGCTTAGGTGAGATAAGAATTGGGTCCCATCATTGAAATCTTGATGAGTTACCCAATTACATAGTGATGAACCTCCATAGGAGGAATAAGAAGGTGGAGTAGCCCTAACCCCAATGAGAGCTCACATATGAACAAATTTACTCTCTATGAAGGGCTTGGTCAGAATATCTACAATCCAATTTGAAGTTAGACAATATCAAAGATCAATGAATTTCTCATTGATAAGCACCCTAATGAAATGCATGTGAATCTCTATGTGCTTGGTCCTTTAATGGAGAACTAGATTCTTGCAAATCTAGATAGTGTTTGTTTGTCATAGTAGATGATTGTTGGCTTATGAAACTAGACACCAAACTCAGTGAGAATCCCTTGAATACAAATTACTTCAATGGTGGAATTGATAACCCCTCTATATTTTACCTTTATAGATGATAAATCAATTGCATGATGCTTCTTGCTTGACCAACTTATTAGACCTAAACGAAGTGAGAAATTATAGCTTAAAGTGGACTTTTGACTCTGAATATCTCCAACCCAATCTGAATTTATGTATCCAATCAAATCAACCTTTGTTCTTACTCCATAGCATATCCCATAGTTGTGTGAACCTTGAATGTAGTGAAGAATATGCTTTGCTACTTTTCAGTGCAACTCATGTGGCTCCTACATAAATTGGGAAACCAAACCAATTGCATAGGATATGTCAGGAATAGTGTATGTGAGATAGATAAGACTTCCCACAAGTTATCAATATGGAGTTGCATCAATGAGTGATGTAAGAAAATTAGCCTCAAGCTTCATGCCAGACAAGAAGGGAGTAGGAGCTGGCTTATAATTAGCCATGTTAAACCTCACAAGCAAATCAAGATAATACTTGGATTATAATAAGGTTATCTTAGAATTTGACTGAATGATTTCAATCCTGACAAATTAGTGTATCAATCCCATGTATATCATTGAAAATCTATCCAAAAGTGCATTTTTCACTATTGAGATGGATGATTATGAGTTCCCTGTAGTCAGTAAGTTATCCACATAAAGAACTAGGATCAATATAGAATCATCCTACCATAAGATGTAGACATTCAGATCTAAGTGGCATCTGGTGAACTTGACTATGAGGAGAAAGGAGTCTATCTTGGCATACCATGCCTTAGGGGCTTGTTTGAGTCTGTAGATAGATTTCTTGAGTCTATAGACTAAGTAAGTATCTTCCATAAAGCCTTGTGTTTACTCCATATATATCTCTTCCTTGAGGTCACCATGTAGAAAATCACTTTTTATGTCCATTTGGTGAACATCCCATCGATGTGCAGCTATGATGGCTAGATTGAGTCTTATAAACATCATCTTAGCTATAGGAGCAAATGTCTCAATGTAGTCTATGTTAGGCACATGATAAAACCCTTTGTAACTAGATGAGCATTGTATTTATTGATTGACCCATCTACACCATACTTGGTCTGATAAACCCATTTATACTAGACCAATTTTCTTCTTTTAGGAAGAGGGACCAAGTCCCATGCTTTGTTCCTAATTAAGGAACTGTACTCTTCCTACATAGAAAAATCCCATTCTAGAATTCCATATGCCTCATGAAAGGTTTTTAGATATGAGGCAATAGCCAAGTAGGTATGTGATGTCCCTTGAAACTGTGATCATGTCCACCTTGTATCTAATGGATTTACAACCCATCCTCCAACACTTTGAAGTGTCTATCTAGCCCAAATAAGACCAGAATTGTATGATATTGGAGAATTAGGAGGTGAGTCCTCATCATCTATAGTGTGAGTGTGATATGGAGGAGGATAATCCTCATCATTGCTCTCATCACTTGAACTTAAAGAATAAAAATATTTATCCTCATCATTAGGAGGATCTTGAGGTGGATCTATGTCACTATCTGAAGTGGAATCAATGTTCGGTGAGACTTTTGAAGAGTCTGGAGTGCCAAGATTGTGTTCAAGTGGGCCCTCATGAAACTTGACACTCCTTTCAATGAATAACTCATGATTTTTAGGATAGAGAAGCCTATATCCATCAACACCCTTTACATACCCCATAAAGATGCAAGATTGACTCTAAGGTTCCATTGCCTTACATTTCTTCTTGGGAATTTGGACCATTTTTGGTGATCTAAACACTCAAAATTAATATATTATGGGCTTGTGACTGTCCCAAGCTTCAAAATGAGTGATTTCCTTTAATGCTTTGTGTGGAACTTAGTTATAAATGTAACACACATAGTTTATTGCTTCAACCTAATACTGAGAAGAAATAGACTTTAATTGAAGCATGCAGTTGTCCATTTACTTCAAGGTATAGCTATTGAATTCAACCACACCATTCTACTAAAGACTGTATGGAACTATGTTGTATCTGAATCCCCTCTAATGTACAAAACTACTCAAACCTATTATTGACATACTCTCCACCATTGTCAGTCCTTAATATTTTGATGGAACATTCTAACTACTTCTCCAAAAGTGCCTTGAAGTCCTTAAGTGATCAAAGACCTCAAACTTATTTTTGAGAAAAAAACACCTAGGTGTACCTCATAAATTCATCGAGGAATGTGAGCATGTATCTTGTCCTTTTGAATGAAGGTTTTGGAAATGGACCTGTTAAGTCACTGTGGACTATCTCTAGCTTCTATTCAACTCTCCTTACTTTTCTCTTGTCATATTTCTCTTTTGGATGCTTACCAAGAATGCATCCATTGCATAGGCCATCTAATAATTTGACTTTAGGCAACCCTAAAACCATGTCTTGATGATTGAGTTGCTTCAAGTAATGGTAGTTTAAATGTCCAAACCATTCATGCCATAGTTTTCTCACTCCATCTGCATGGCTAAGTAGTGTAGTTGAGGGCTGATCTAGGGAAAATTGTGAGAAGCTAAATAGCCTAGATTAATGATTGGCCTTCCCATAAGCCACTATAGTATCACTGTGTATCTCCTTGATGACCACTGAATTAGGCGTGAACTCAACTTGCTTCCCTACACCTATGTGAGTGATTTAATATATTGATATAAGATTGGTGGATAGTGAAGGAACACACAAAACATCATTAAAGGTCCTGTCACTTAATTTAAATGATCTTTTACCACTAAATTCTATTGAAGTGTCCTCACCCATGAGAATTGAAGGCAAAAAACATGGATCTATTTTGAAAACAAATCCTCTGAGGAGGCCATTTGATAGGAAGCACCTGAGTCAATAACCCAAATTGAAGAGTGAGAAACTACTACAACTAGTGCATTGCCCTTATTTTTACCCTTTATAAAACCTTGTGATGATGTGTTCTAAGATGAAGATTCAGGAAGACTGATGTTATTCTTCTCAAGCATCTTAGTCAAGGTGTCAATCTTATTTTTCATGCACTGAGATTCATCATGCCCAAGTTTCTTACAAAATTTACGTTTGAGTTTCTCCTTCTTAGTTTTCCCACTTAAGGAGGAATGATTTGATGATGCCTTAGTCTTGACATCTAATTTCTTTTTATGTTCATGATCTGGCTTAGACTATTTCTTCTCATATTTGCCACTACTAGAAGGCTTTTTCTTGTCCTAATTGACAATCAAAACATGTGATTTTGAAGACTTTAGTGTACCCATTTAAACCAACTTATCTTTCTCCTAAGTTATATCAAAAACAAACTCATCAAATGATGGCATTTTCCAGGTGGATCCAAGTGCATGTTTGATAGCATGAAATGTAGAGATGAAAACTGAATAGCCATGACCCATTTTTGCAATCATAGATAGTACAACTAGCCATCTATTTTCTCAATGCCATAGTGTTTTAACTATAGACTTAGTGATTTAAACTTTATAAAGAAGTCTTGTAGGGTGTCATAGTCACTTGGGCTCAATGTGATGAGCTCATTCTCTAGCTCATGACCCCTCATGATGTCTTGCACTCCAAAAATCTTATCCAGGATTGTCCAGACTTTGTTTAGAGTTTTTTCAAATTCAAAATGAAGTAGGAGGTCAGGAGACATTGATAGGCATAGAAACCCATAGGTCTCATCAAATCTATTGTACCACTTAACCTTTTTTTCATCTATAGATGGCTTAGTTTCCTCACCTATAGTAATCTGATAGAGTCCTTTACCTCTTCAAGTGAGTTTTATTTCAAACTTCCATTTTATATAATTAAATGGTGTGAGTGGTTAGATGTTTAGATACATTAGTATAGATTAGAATGAGACAAAATTGTAGAATTGAAATGAAATCAAAAATAGAAAGCACATAGTACATGTACCCCCTAAACTATCAAAAATACCCCCCCTAAAGTTATAATGCACACATGCTTAGTATTGGATATCAGGCACAACCAAGAATGTGTCTATGATTAATTAGTGTGATAAAGTATGAGAGGGACATCAAACATAGCCAATAATGCATCTAAGAGGAAAGGTATAAAGTTTTGAAGAGAGTTTTATGCTATTACACCATGTGAAAAAATGGATATTACAAAAGTCCTAAAATGTTACCAATGTGTAGAGCTCAATAAAATATGCACTTTCAAAAAACATGGCACCCAAAAAGGAGCTATAGATTGAAATTTATATCACTTACTAGTTCTTACTCCCACATATTCTTGGACCCTTATGTTTTTTCATCCAAAAATGGAAACAAATTTACTCTATTTATTCATTAGCTTTCACATAAAATTTGACACTTCCTTGAATGTCTCATAGGTTTGTGTAGTTGGTTGACTTTGGGTTCTTATAGCTACATTACTTATAAAAATTAATGAGTAAAAGCTTTTTGAAAACCCAAATGGTTCCCCTAGTGTAATTTGGGTTCTTCTAGCTGCTTGAATTCAGGTTCTTCCAATTACAATACTTTGGGTTCTTACAACTACTTTACTTATTAAAATTTATAAGAAGTTGACCCTAAGAAACATGATTAATTATAAGTAATTTCCTTGGAGAAGCCCAATTACTTCCCATAGTGTATTTTGGGTTCTTTGAACAACTTTACTTTAGGTTTGTGTAACTACTTTACTTATAAAAAGTTATAAGTAATTGCCCTGGAAAAACCCAATTACTTATAAGTAATTATGTTTAAGAAGTTGAAGCACTCTGAAAGCCCAATTTGGTCTGAAATCAAGTTGTTGCCCTCTTAGAACCTGATTACTTCCAAATTGTGGTGTTGGAGAAGTTGAAGCACTCCAAAACCCTGATTTGGTCTAGAATCAAGTAATTACCCTCAAAGAACCTAATTAATTCCACGTAATTGCATTTTGAGAAGTTGAAGGAGTCCAAGAACTTGATTTGATCTATGATGAGTAAATCAAGTTTTGTAGGCTGTATTACTTCATCCATACAGATGTCTGACCAAATGGAAGAAATGAATTTTGAGGAAAATATATGAAATTTCTCAAAAATCTAAAATCAACCCATTTTAGATTTCAAAAAACTTAAAAAATATATGCCAACAAGTTTTTCATCAAAGGCCTTTTGACATGAGTTTTAAGGTAGATTAAGAAAACACCTCCAAGGTCAAAAATGGCATCCAAGACAAAAGAAAAACCAACTAGGTGAATGCATGGAGGATCTTACCCAGGAGTCTGATGTATGAGGCTATCAAGAAGGCTCTGATACCATGAAAGCGTGTGCTAAGATTTTTGAATAGATTTCATGCAATCAATTTTATTCCTGTGAGGTAGTGTGAGAGCTCCAAAATTCCAAGAGAGGAAAAATATGCATTAACTTGTCTATTACAAAATGTGAATGAGTCGATTTATTGAGAGATTTTTCATTAACCTTCTAAAAAGGAAAAGTGGGGTACATATAGGTAAAATAAGGGTAACATGAGGAATCCCTTAATTTTTCTAATTAACTAATTAAAAATAAATATAATTAGCCTATGGACCCTTTATAACTAATCAAAGGAAGCTTAATTAACATAGAATGGCCATATGACTGTGTAGGCAAAACGTAGTGGCAAAAAGCACTATAGTAACAAGTTTTATCAATAATTAGCCCCAAGAAGTTACTCTCAACATAATTTAAAATCCTAGAATATACACATAAATTGGCCACATGTAATTGATAATGCTAATTCAGGAAAAATTCTTAAAGTAGATGACTTATGATGAAATACCTCTTATTTTCCATTCCTCTAATCCTTTTATCTATATGTAGGCTTATTCATTCATTTGTAATCATTACTTACAATATATTTCAAGTTTAAAAGCTTAAGGTGCCTAATATCACTTTTATATTATCTCCAATTAAGGATAGTTATCTGTGAGCTTCCAGGATAGGTCTACCCTAGGTATACATGAGAGTTGATGCACTCTTATCTATCTAGGTTGGTCACATCCTATGCCAAATAATGACTAGTCTATGAAATTCAAATAATTATTTTAGGTATTCGTATATGTTTCATAAGGTCATCTAAATTAAGTTTTGAAAAATGTTTTCCTATAAATACATATCAAAATTCAGTCATTAACCCCATTATTAATTCACTTGTTTCAAGCTTACACACTATTTTTCATTGATAAATTTTACCCTATTATTTCCAACTTCAATATCACTCACAACAATAGCCATAATACAAGTCAAGATATATCATTTTAAAGTATAAAATTCATTTTATAGATGCATACACATATTCAAGTAACAAAATTACACAATCACTCTAACGTGCTTAATTTCTCTCCTTGGAGTATTAAATACATAAGTAATGGTAAAATATCAATGGGTGGATGAGGTCAACTCAACCCTAATTTACACTTCTCTATTTTTTAAATATTTCAAGCTATCAAAGTTCCCTTAGTGTTTTCCAAAGAAAAATAAGAGAACCAATAAATTCTATTTGACATACTATAAATTATGATATCTCATCTTGCTTAGAAGACAGGCATAGAAGGTTCAGTAATAAGTTTTTCATCATAGTCAACTAGCATAATTCCATGGTTAAAAAACTTTATTGAATTGCATTCATGTCTACCAAAAACTATATTTTACATGATTATTATGATATTTTATTTTTAATATGTCATTTTTTAGAATTATACTTTATTTATTTTCCTATCAATAATTTGGTAGAGTCAACTAGGATAAGTCCACAATCAATAGACACAAATGGACTACACTACCATCCACTTATATTGGATCCATAAAGAATTCATTTTAAATCCTATCTCTAATATTGGAAATCCATAGCAACCTATTTTACTAATTTGCACTGTGAGACATCCAAAAAGTCAACAAAAAATCTAGTTTGAGCTAAGTTGTTTTCTTCCTAGTGTTTTCCAAACAATAGTTATTTTTTATGTTTAACAAATTGTCAAAATAAGAATTATTGATTATCGTACATATTTATAATTTTTATATATTATATTATTACACTTATAATCATACAAAATTTATTTGTTTATCAATTATAAGATAAAATATATATTTGTAAACTTGAATTATTTTTTAGCCTTTTCTTTTTTTATTTTGTTTTCAATTTCATTTTTTTTTGTTTTCCTATAAATTATGTTCAGATAGTTTTAAAACTCATAGGACATGGAATTATGGAAAAATAGGTATTTAATTTTAGCTTATATGTGATGAGAGGGCAATTTTCCCAATATTCAAGCCATTATGAAATAATATATATGGATTTTAGTTTCCACATACCTCACTGTATATAGGAAACACCTACGGGTTTGTTTTTTTAGCCATAGGAATCATTTGGTCATTTTTTATTGTAGTTAAACTATGGGATGATGGAATCCCCTTTATTTCATTCCTTTTAATCCATGTTCATTATTTTATAACTAGGATTAGTATATCTAAGAGCCCATAAAGTAAAAACACCTTATCTAGTTGTACCCATTTACATTTTTAGTTTACACCTTTGTATGCAACCCAAGGAATTTATTTCCTCTATTCCTCTAAGGTTTATATCTATATTATTTGTAACTCATATATATATATATATATATAATATATATATATATATATATATATATATATATATATATATATATATATATATATATATATATATATATATATATATATAAATTCTTTTGTTCTCTTCTAAAATAGATAACATAGGCACTTTTGATCAATATGATAATATAACTATACAAAATTATGTCCACATTGAATATGATGCTAGTGATAAACATAATACTGAAGATAATGAAACTTTTCATGATAAAAAATTTAATACTAAAAACACCAATAGAATTTATCCAAACAAACTCAATGGGTAATTCAAATAATTATATTATTTTATCAAGGGCTTCGATGTTATCCCCAAAAAGTGGATTAAGTTGATTAATTATTCCTACCATCTAAGATTTTAGGTCATGAAAGTATTGTATCATCTCAATAATTAAAATAAGAGGTGTGTTTCATATTTTTTCATCCTCCTATTTCAAACTTTCTAGTTAATACTATTGATTTTATTTATGTCTCAACAACTACAAATGAATATGTGCTAACATACTTTGGTATGGGGATATCACATGATTTGAAATAGATTTATATTCCTATCTCTACAAGGTCATATACACCTCGATTGATTACTACACAAGGTATACCATTAGCTTCACCTAATGCATACTCCCTTGATCAAATAAATATATCCTTGCATGATAAAATATTACAATTAAAACAAGGTGTCTCTAAAAATACTCACTTAATAGACTCTCATATTCTACTTCATAATACTTTGTCACCAAAAATTGCTTGTTCCCCATTACCAACAAGTTTCATATATCATAATCTAACACTCTATTAATTAAATCCAATAATTATTAACATCATCTATCATTCCATACAACATGATTGGACTATGATTACAATGAAAAATTAATAACCAATTTATTTACAAGAAGACTTAAAGACTATGCCCTATGATCTTCCAATTCAATCAATTATATCATTAAAACCTTTGGTTGACAAATTTATATCACACGTTTCAATCCACATTGTTGAAAATTTATATTATGCACAAATTTATAAACTCAAGAAAGTGTTAAATGAGCCAATCAATGAATATGTTCCTCAATACAAAATAATATGAGCTAAGATGGAAAACATTATGGTAGACAAATAATTAAAATATATCATCACATAAAGCTTGAAATTACCTCTCCATGAATCAATAATGTTTGATAAATTCAAATATTTCAATGAGTTATGACATAAAGTTGAAATATAATTCAAACTTTTTATCTTTGAACAAGCTAAAATATTTACCAAATACTCTCTATCTACATCAAATATGAATTCCCAAAGTAATCCAAACTATAAGGCCAAATACAACAAAAGTAAGAACAAATGAAAATTAATAATTAATGCATTATCACAACCATCAAATAATATTCAATCGATAACCCCACCAATGAGATAATTTAAAATGCTACCAAAACCTCCTCATATCTTGTTACATAACTTAATTGATTGTAATCTCACATCTCCACCTCCACCATTTGATCTTGTTTTTATCAATCCTCAACATAAGTGATAAGATAGTAATGCATATTATGATTACATCATATGTATTGGAAATTCTACAAGTATTTTTTTAGGGTAAGGCATATGATATTAGACCATATCAATAATGATAACATTGAGCTAAACACACCCATAGAGGAAGTTAGACCACAAAATAATGATGATGAAATGCTGAAATATTAAATAATATATTTATAAACAATGATTTAATATAAATTACTAATAATTTAGAGGTACATGATGATTATAATGCAAATTCTCCTCATAAGGAATATTTCCATCTAATAGATGAAATTATTGGTACATTTATAGGCACATACTCACCACATCCAATGATCAAATTTGATCATAATTATATCGATGGTGATGATTCAAATAAACGTGTAATTTTTCAATCTTACATAAATAATAAACCTATACATAAGGTCATTATTGACAATGGGTCAAGTGAAAATTCATTTACAATGATACTCCTTCATGGTCTTGGATACGCATAAAAATATTTAAAAACTACATCAAGATTAGTCAAATCATTTGATATACATACACAAAATACACCTATGCATATAGTGCTACCTCTTAAAGTTTGTTTATCAACAATGGCTATTCCATTTATAGTCTTTATAAGAATAAAAGTGTTTAATATTTTCTTAGGAATCCCTTGGATAAAAATATTTACACAATATCTTATATGACACATATATGCCTCAAGTACAAATATTTTAATAATGTGTTTAAAGTTTAAGGGATCTGATATGAGTACCCTGTATAGTCAATAGTAATTCCTCCTCCTACCCCATTGACACCATTGTTGATTATGAGAATAATACAAGAACACAATAAATATATACTTATGGAACCCATTTAAAAACATAATTCAAAATCAAATTCTTAACATATATATAATCCTTATATAAAATTGGTTCAAATGAAAGTGGTACACCTTCCCAAATAAAAATAATAATTTAAAAAGTTACTTAAAGTTCAAATAAATATTAATCATCTACAGTGAATCCCAAGGTAATCACTCAGATATTTTAGCATGTTTGACATAAAATATAGGCATTGATACATTATCCAACCATATAACTAACTCCACTAAGTCCTACATTTTCATGAGTTACATGTGGAAAAATATTCTATGAGTAGTATGCTAGCGGGATTCTTCATAAAGTTCAATTAGTAAAAAAATATTGAGATAAGTCAATGATCATAGCACAACATCAACCTAAAATAGACTTTTACCATGGAATTAACTATATGTATTAGCATCTTACAGAGAAACATAGATACATATAGACATGAAAAAATTAAGCGATTATTGATTTGTTTCATTGTATTTAGACTTAGTAATAAATGAATGGGAAAAAATCACCCTATCAACTCTTGTAATATGATCTTTGTATACAAAAGTATTATGTTCTTAATTACTAAATGTAAGAACATATGTTATATTTATGATAATTATATCTGGCATCTCAAATCTCTTTGTGTGTCATGTGTGTTATGTGTACTTATACTTAATACTACATACTAAATTAATATAACAATATACTTTCCCTATATGTTAGGATAATCTATAATTTTGAACTATGAATTCACGGTTTAATTTAATTTTCATGTAACATTTGATGTCTAGTCCCATGTTCCATATAAACTAAATAATAAGGAAAACTATCCACTACTATGTAGAAATTGATGATATAAGAAATAGAACGGTGGTGGTAAGATAATATAAAATAATTTCTTTGGAAATAAGTAAAAATGAAAGAGACTACAATTGATTAAGTAGAAAATAACTTTTATAAGCCACATGATGAAGATTTCTATGTAACATTTTTGGTTTTTTTTATAGCCATGGATATTAATGTTAGCCAAAGAAACATAATGGTATAGAGTATGAATTAAAAACCAATCAACTTGACAATAAATAAATTACAAAAACTAGAAGAGATATAATAACCACGGACATGTGTAGTAGACTACTTGTTTGAAATAACTTCTGACTCATTTATCATACATTAGGAAATATCCATCTTGACACATTTTAATTTAGAGAAAATAAAAGTTCCTAGAGATGTCGTGAGGTAAATTTATTGAATAAATCCAACTTTAATCTATATAATTTTGGTTGAATGTAACTTAATAAAAGTGGTAGACATTTCTTGTAGGGTACATGCATGTAGGAGATGGTGAAAGGTAAAAGTTGATATCCCAAAAATAGGATCCAAAATTAAATGGCTATTGAAATATAAGACAAGATGGCTAGTGGCAATAATTGGAATAAGGAACAATGAAAATTAACAAAGGACTAGAATAAAAATTTGTGATAAGACAAGGATTTGGAAAAAAATAAAAGACAAAAAAGGGAAAGGAATAGAGAAATGAAAATCCATAGGAAAAATAATAAAAGAATTAAGTAGAGAAAACACAAATAGAAAGAAAACATAGGGAAAAATATGGGAAAGGTAGAAGAACAAATGAGATTAGAAGCATATAAGAAACAAATGGAATAAAAATTAGAAAAATAAAGAGTGGAGAGAGAAGAAAGAATGAGATAATTAAGTTTTAAAAGAGAGAATTCAAACATGACAATGTGTGAAGATGTCACATAGCAAAGGGAATAAAAATTAGAAGTATAAAAATAATAATTATGGATCACACAAAACTTAGTTAACGCTAGTGATGCCTAAATTGACTATTAGAATGATAGGAAGATGGGAAATAGGTTAGAGCTAGATGCATTAAACTCATATGGAACATGTGAAGTTAACATAATAGGAAACCAAATCAATCAAAACCATGATAATAATACTAGAGTAAAGACATAGAAGATAATCTTTTGAAGTAGAAGGCTAAATAAGATCCCTTCCAAATGTAAGAAGATACAATTGGACACATGATAAATAAATAAAGAAAATAAGGAAGAGAGTAATGAAATAGAAGAATAAGAAAAAAAAATAGAGGGATAAAGGAGTAATAGGAAAGAAGAGGAATTATATTTATAAAAATTAATAAAAAATAGATTAGAGAAATCCATAAGAGAAAATGAGTGGGAAATAAAACAAGAAGGAAACAATATAATAGATGTAATAAATTAAAAAGAAGCAAATGAAGAATAAAAATTATTTAAGGATAATGATGAAGAAGATAAAGAGTGTTGTGAAATTGATATGCAAAATGATGTGACTACCCCCCCCCCCCCCCAAACCAAAATATAATTTTTGATGAGATGAAACCCTTGAAAAAACTATCATCCCTTAGGATTCTACAAAATTTAAAGGAGATACTACTCAAATAAAGGATAGTTATAAGTAAGGACTTAAAATTAGTTACATAAAACATAAAAGTGGGGAATTAATAGTAAGAGAGTTTGAATAAGTACTAGGTAGAAATATTTTGAAATTTAATTATAGAGAGATAAAGGAATAAAAAAGCATAGGGAAATAAAAATACTTCATAGAAAAATAAAAATAAAAGAAAGAGAAAAAATGGCAAGCTAAAATACCCAAACTAATAATAATAAATCAACAAGAAGAAAATTAATTTCCAAAAAAAAAAACCAGAATACTAAGCTACCAATTTTTGGTAAGGGTACTAAATATGCATATGACCATCACTTTGCATCAAATGCATGCTAAAAATTTCAAAATATAACATAAAATTTAAATGAAATTTATTTGATTTTATGGAAACATTAAAATACAAAACACTAAAATGGAACATGAAAATTAGCTTAAATCATAGCAAGACATGCACATAAATATAAGAAGCATTTGAGAGTGACTTTTACTACGCAAATACCCCCATAGAAAATGTTGGCAAGATGAGAGAATTTTTTCAATGGGGTAAAGAATTGGGTAAGAATTTGACAAATCATTTAAATAAGTCATGAGGAAACTAATAGAGCCACTAATAGAATAAAAAATATATATATAGTGGTTTATTTATAGACTAATTTTGCATTTAATATCAACCACAAATAGAAAATAATTTAAAACATTCACCAAAGCACTAGGTATGGTAAACCACTTAGAAGCACAAACCTAGTGAAGGGAAAAAGATACAAGTATTTGGTGTGCTAGATTGCACCGTAGCTAAGCAATGGGATTGTTTAGGTCCTCCTACTCAAATATAGTCCAACATGGGAATGACCCTAGGTTGTGGGTCACCTAATCTTGGTTTAGACCTCCAGAGAAGGCCAACTTCCTTCTGGATCTATCACCTAAACTAGACCTAAATTATCACTTGCTTGGAAAAGGGGAGAGAGATTAACAACAATCTATGAAAGCATGTAAAATGAGGTGATGCACTAGTAATTTAAAAATTTACACTTTGCACAAGACACATGCAAGACTAAATACGGTCAATCCTCATATATGTATTTCATAAAAAGGCATTGATTAGCTATAAAATTATCATGGGAGGGTATTTTAACACTTCCAAACTAATAAACAAACTATATATTGCACTTACAATGACCTGTGAGAACTACAAAGCACTTCATGAAGGTGAGGAAAATCAAACAGAGGCAAGGAAAACATACATTCACTTAACCACAACATGTGAATTCATAGAACACACTTTAATTTAGCTTGCAAAAAATGAAGGAATTCAGTCTTTATTGCATCAAATAGGTGTTATAGTACAAATCTTGGCATAGCCTAAGCAAGCCGAAGGCCTAAGAGTCTTTTATCTAAAAATATTAGGGATTTCTTTTCTAAAAATTTTCAAAAAGACATAAAATGTGGAAGAATATGGGACATATATATAAAAAAGGGAGGAGAGAGAGGGAGTTGTGATGGATTAAAATTAATTCAAGGATGTTGAGTCATGATTTTATCAAGAAAGAACCAACTTTTAAAAGCTTTGTAAAAGAATTAAATTCTTTGTTGCCCTTATCTAACCACCAGGTCTCCTTTTTGGGACTCTGCCATTTTCTACCTGATCTAATTATGAGGACAAACTTCTCATATCTTAGAACTTCTCCTATCTTAGAACTAACAGAGCCATGCCATATTTTCTTTGGGTATACATGTGTACTTGTTAGTAAAAAAATTGACCATATCAAAATATGAGACACTTCTCCATAATAATCACATAGTCTGCCCCTACTTTGAAACATGATCATAGGTCCATGATAGATGAAAACTAATTAATTTATTGGTTTTCATATAACAATAATATGGATGAAAACCTATAGACTTCTTGATCTTATTGAAATAGCTAGATGCCTATCTTTGATCCCCATTAGGCTTAGAAAGACTTATTTTGACTTTGAACATCATGGAAACCAAAAACTCATTATATACGTGGCTCTCCTTTGAATAATGTTGAACACAATCATGAAATGATACTATAACCTTATAAAATTGGGTTTGTAAGTTCGAAAAACCTCAAACTAGGAGCTTAATTGAGCTTTGATGGTGGCCTTAGGTTCAAAATATTCGTTTGGCTCCACCTAGATTGTATTCAATCTTGATTCCATGTATATAATTGCCTTGGTCAAAAAATGATTCCTCAATCTTAATTGGAAGTCCCCTGGGCTCACCTTCACTCATTGGTTATCAACTATCTGACTTGGGCCCATTGACCTTTTCACTCTTCTTGCACCATTGATCTTGATTTATAAGATCAAACATGGTACATTGATTTTCTTGGACCCATTGACACCATCCTTGCTCTCACTCTATTATATCTTGAATTATGATGGAATGTTGACCATTAATCTTTGGATTATTTGAATCCAAATGGATATCTACCATAGCTTAAATTTGATGTATGTGTACCCATCATTTGACATCCACATGACTATCATTGACATCCATGTGATCATCAATCTTTGAACCCTAATGGATAATTATTGAGATTTATTTTAGCATCCGCATGAATGTCAATGATGTCTATGTGACCTTAAATGATGTTTAAATGACCATCACACTTTGAAGACCAAATTTTTAATTACTAAATTTTAATTTGACATTCATACGACTATCAGTGATGCTAGCATGATTGTCACACTACTTGTTCAAATTTAAAGGATTAAATCTTAAGATAAAAAAGCATGAAGGCACCAAATTTGTAGGAGATGTTTATAGCATCCATAATATTGATTCTATGTGATTCTTCAACCATGATATGCTTTCTAGACAAACTTATAAAATACACAAACAAATTGACTTGTCTATTTCTACATGACATGCTGATGATGGTCTAGTCCTTCAAAACTTGTGCTTGAGCTTATTATTGATCTTTGAAAGCTATAATGATTTTCTGAGGCCCATGTAAACTCATTCCATAATCCTAACTACTCAGAAACCATCAAGACCTCATTTCAAACATGTTCCTAAAAGATCAACAAATTACACCTTAAGCTAACTTAAAGTGTTTCAAAAGACTTGTGTGATATAAGAGATTTTTGGTCCACTCATTCCATCTAGAACACTATTCAGCTTCCTTCTCTATACTTGACCTCCAAAACATGACATTGTACTACATCCAAGAAATCTTTTGTATGTAGACCAAAATTGGCCAACATTTCTAGCGACTCATCTGGGAAGCATGCCTTCTATGCTTGAAAACCTAGACCCTTTACATGATTCTTGGACTCACCAAAATTATTAATCTAATCCTATGACTACAAGAAATATTTTTGACTTACAAAGACAAAGAATTCCACCAAACAAGGAAAGAAACAAACTTTAAAGGGAAACTATCCTAAAAAAACAAATAGGCAAACAAATCTCTTATTTGGGACAAAAATAAAAATAAACTAATGTGTCAACCATGACAAAGCATGATCCACCTAGATCAAAAGTAAAATTCATAAACTCACTCACTCCAAGAGATACTACTAGTAACAAAGTAGGATGTTTATTGAACATGACCTTTGATGAGCCATTCTTCTTATCAACTAACTCTCTTAACATCTACTCAAATGAGTCATCAACAACAAACTAGTCACCAACAAAGATAAAAATTTTCTCATAATATTTTTCAACTACAACCTTGTCAAGTGATACCTCATCTATTCCTTATCTTTGAGTCTTTTGGGAATCTTGAGCGACCTCATCCTTCTTATCAACTAATACAAGTTCATCAAGCTCTTCAAGGAGCTTTGAATAGTCAACCTAAGTTTCATCATGATCTTGACTAGGTGACTCTTGATCAAACTTTTCATAAACATGCTCTTCAATGGGAAACATATCCCTACAAATCTCTTCAATATCTTGTATAGATTCAAGGTAAAACTACCAATCATCCTTTTATTTCTTGGTCTTACCCTGAGTCCCTAAAAAAGATCAGTCTCTCAATTAGACAAAATAGTGGTACCAGTAGTGGGAGAACTAAACAACATTCACATCCAAGTAGCATCAAAACCAAGAGTATAGATGACTATTGATATCTTGATAGTGTACATACTAGAAGGTTATGGATTATTTTTGAGTAGAGATTGGTCCAAAATGTTGAATGGGTATCTTTAAATAGACTTCTCACATATCTAGTTGCCATGGAGGGGAGTTGCAAACAAGATCAAAATTGATAGAGAGCCAAGAATGAAATATCCCATCATGGAATACAATGTTAATAATGAAGAAGTAAAGTATGAATCTCCCACTTTGATCATTTATAATTTTACCACTCACAATCTATCACACAATCTAGAACCTGAAGGTTTGAATTAGCTATGGACTATGCATTTTGATGGAGCTACGTCCAAGCAAGGATCAAGCATAGGAATTAATTTGATTGACCATCAAGGTAAGAAGTTATTGGTAGCTTATATATTTTAGTTTCAATGTACTAACAATAGAGCTGAGTACAAAGCTCTAATTCTAGGATTACGATTTGCACTAAATAACAATGTAAAGTAGATAAAGGTATTTAGTGATTTAGAGTTTCACCAAGTAAGAAACAAATATCAGTGAAAATTTTCTTATTTAAAAAGATATAAACATAGACAATGGGATTTAATTGAAATATTTGAAGCTTTCAACATAGTAGCACTCCTGAGAGAACAAAATTAAGCTATAGATTCACTAGCTAATGTTGATACCAATCTCAAGCCATTATAGAAGTCTGAGGTAAGGAGATTCTCTATTGAATTGGTTCTTTGTCCCTTTGTTCTAGATAATGCATAAAATCTCAAGGTCTTTAGTGATGACTAGTAGATTACCCAATTCTTGACTAATTTAGGGGATTTCAAGTCCGAAATCATTGATGATAAGGATGTTAACCACTTTTGTCAAGAAGAAATAGATAAAGAGGGTATTCTCCATCTCAAAGAGAATCAAATTTTAGCTAGCTTAGTCTCTTTGGAAAGACCATTAAACTTATACCATCAGGTGTAGTAGATCAGACAACCCAAGGTTGATGAATCTAACTTCAAGAAGGAAATTTTAGCAGATGATCATAACCTGTGTTATGTGAACATTGGCCTCAGTTGCACCATGGAGTAAATATAGCGAGTCAAGGATTTGATTTTTCAATAGAAGGATGTTATCACTTGGACCTATGAAGACCTTAAGGTGTATGACCCATAGGTCATCACTCACATGATCCCCCTAAAGCAAGACCATAAACCATTTAGATAAAGGTAAAGGATAGTTAACCCTATTTTGGAGTCTTTTATTCAAAAGGAAGTAGAGAAGTTATTAAGTTCCAAAATCATCTTCCCAATCCAACATTCTACCTAGGTTGCCAATTTAGTCCCAGTTAGAAAGAAGAGTGGTGAGATCATATTATGTGTGGATTTCATAAATTTAAACATGGATTTTGAGAAAGACAATTATCCTTTGCCTTCTCTAGATGAGGTAATAAAGATAGTGAGGGTTTAAAAATGATGTCCTTTTTGGATGGATTTTTAGGCTATAACTAGGTACTAGTACATCCTGAGGATAGAATGAAGATGGAATTTACTACGAAATGGGGTACTTATGGATACAAAAAGATGCCTTTTGGCATAATCAACATAGGAGCTACCTTTCAACGTGACATGGATCATGCATTCAAGGTGATAATAGGAAAATGCATAATAATCTATATGGATGATAGTATAGTGTTTTGAAATAATAGGGAAGATCACGTAAGTCACCTACAATCTTTATTTGAAAGGTGTAGGAAGTTTAGGATTTCTTTAAATCCAAAGAAAAGCATATTTGGGATCATTGAGGGGAAACTCTTAGGACATATTATGACAAAATATGGAATCACCATTGATCCATAAATAATTAAGGAAACCTCAAAGATTTAGTATCCAAATAGTAAAAATGAGCTTAAGTTATTTTTTAGGAAAACCAACTTCATGAGGAAGTTCATCTCAGGGTTCATAAAAATTATCAAGCCTCTAAAAACCATGCTCAAGAAAGATGCTAAGATGGAATAGAAAGATGAAGCCAAAAGGTCTTTTTAGGACATAAAATATGTGATATATCAAGCTCTAGTTTTAATCAGCCTAGACTTCATAAAGGATTTCTATCTATACTCCACTTCAAAACATACAATTATTATTGTTATAATACAAAAGAAAGATGAAATAGAGCATCCAATCACCTTCATGAGTACCAAATTGAAAGACATAGAACTCCAATATTTCATGATTAATAAGTAAATTCTCACTTTGGTTAAAGTAGTGAAGAAATTTTGGCATTACATCTTAAGGAACAAAACCAACGTTATTGTACCCGATCCTACTGTCAAGCTCGCCCTTTCACAGAATGAGCTAGGAGAACATCAAGGCAAGTGGATTGCCAAGCTCCAAGAATTTTACATGGAAATTAGGATTGCAAAGATCGTCAGAGGTTAAGGCATTATTCATCTTATGACTGAACCTGATCCTCGAATTGCCATTGAAGAGGTATGTCTAGCACAAGTTTCTAAAGGAGAATGGTACATAGATATAATCTAATATTTACTTACATGGAATTGTTTCCCATAGTTTAGTATAGAAATAATGAGTGCTTTTAGGCTCAAAACTACTCATTTCAAGATAAAAAATGGAGTTCTCTATAGAAGGAATTATGAAGGTATTTATCTTATATTTGTATTTACAAAGGAGGCTAAGGAAATTCAAGAAAACTTATATCAAAAGATAAGTAGTGGTCACCCTACTGGGAATACCACATCCCATAAAATTTTGATGTTAGGCTACTATTGGCCAACCATATTTAAAGATGCACATACACACATCAAGAATTTCCATGAATGTTAAGTACTAGCTAAGAAATAAGTACACACTATAATGCCTCTATAACCAATTGTTGAAGGAAGGCCATTTTGATAGTGGGGTTTAGAATTCATTATTGTAATCAATCCAAATTCCTTAGTAAGGAATAAATTTGTGATTTCAACTACAGACTATTGCACTAGATGGATATAAGCAGTTGCCACAAAGAATAGTAGAGTAAATGATGTGATTCACTTTTTGGAAGAACATATAAAAAATAGGTTCGGCATGCCCATCTCTTTGGTGTGTGACAATGGACCAGTGTTTATATCAGTATAATTCACTGAATGGGCATATGAAAATCAAATTATAATTAGTTCAGCCTCTAACCACTACCCTTCGGGAAATAGACTAGTAGAGTCAACAAATAAAAGTCTAATTAATGTAATCAAAATGTTAGTAGGGGACAAGCCTAGGGACTACCATAATCTAATAAAGTATGCTCTTTGGGTAGATCGAATGAGATATAAGCAAGCCTTTAAATCTCTGCCTTACATTGTGATGTATGGGTGTAAACCAATTTTCCCAATCACATTGAATCTACCCACCCATCAGTTCAAGAAAGATTATATAGAACTAAATGACAAAGTAGAATCAAGGATACTTGATATAATAGAGATGGAGGATTCCAGGATAAAATCCTTACAGACCTTTAGCAAACACCAAGATGTGGTAAAAAGGTGGTTTTACAAAAGTGCGAAAGTCAAAGCATTCAAGATTTCAAACATAGTGCTACTATGGGATAAAGCCCATGAAAATAAAGGACAACACGATAATTTCAACCCATTATGGATTGGACCCTATCATATTTCAAAAATCATGGGTAACAAAACATTCCATCTGAAAGACCTCCAAGGTAACATGCTTACATACCTAGTTAATGGATAGTTCTTGAAGCATTATTTTAGAGTTATCCTATCTACAAATATTATCAATTAAGATGAAGGATAGATAAGTTTAGATATAGGATTAGGTTAGAGTTTTCCTACTTTATAGATTAAATTTCATTGTTTTCCTAGATTAGTCTTTCCTTCTTTCAATATTTTGTCTTTCATTAGAATAGTTTCTTGCTTTCTAGATTAGTTGTTATTTATTTTCTTTGATGTTGGAAGTTGGGTTTGCTCTATTTATTACCAAAAGTCTAAATCTAAAATAGCTGCGTCTAAGACTTATAGAGAAGGGTAAATTTTAAATTTTGACACTCTTGGGGAGTAGGTTATAGATTGGGTATATTTCTATTATTTTGAGTCTTTAGAATCAATAAAGGCAATCAAAGAATTATTTTGAATAGTGTCACAATTGAATACTCTTACCAGGTATGTGAAAGTTGCTCTTGGGGTGTTTCATACAAATTTAGAATCTTTTATTATTTTATTGGACCAACTACACTTATCATGATAAAGACTTGTTAAAAGTGACAATTCTAGGTATAGATTTGGCTAATAGGGATGTTATAGTAATAATTTGTTTTAGAATTATACCAGATCACTGGGGTTCCATCTATTTCTCCTCCATTAATTAGAACATAAAAGAGAAATTAAAAAAAGAGAAGAAAAGAACCAATGAGTTAAAAAAATCAAAAAAAGAATCAAAATAAAAGGGCTCACATGGTGAAATAAGGTCAATGTACCATGCATCATGATTAGAATTAAATAATGGAAGGGAAAGATAAGAAATCAATGGTATCTCTATCAAGGATATGGATGTCTAGCTGGTAGTAGAGCAATGCTTGAGCTTCCCTTGATTTAATGAAATTTAATATATACTATAATGAAACCTATTACTTAATCAAAACCTTTGAAAAACTCATCATAACAAGGACTAATTAAACTACACGCTTAATGCACACAAGTCCAAGAAGTTTGAAGGCAAGTATGTTGTGTGAATTAACTTAGGAATCCCTTTCATGTTTTTGATTTGAATTATTTTTCTATGACACACTTCAAGATTGATTTAGAGATTGTTAATCACAATTCTATATTCTCAAATACTCATGAGTATTCCTCCTATAAGTCACCATTTGTTATACCTGACATCCCCCTTTTATTTAAGGATAAATGGAGACCCACTTTTTCAAATTCTAGTCTTAATATTCAGTCTTCTTTCTCATATGCTTATACAAGTTATAAACATTCCTTTGGTATTTCACTTTGAGTAGGGCATTTATATGACTAGCTTTTATTCTCTGTAGACCATTCTTTGAGTTTACATTCAAAGCTTTCTTATTTTGGCACTTATGCAATGTTATCTTTTCAATTTTTTTGTTTCGATCTCTTTTCCTTTGAACTAATTTAATCATGGAGATTGTGTTAGACACTTTGTTTGAAATAATTCCCCTGAAAGAATTATTCCTAACATTTTGTGACCTATAGAATTCCTTCAAACACTTTGTCTAGAACAAATCCTCTAACTGATTAGCCCTTCATACCTCATAAACCTACCCTTTATTACTTTTGAAAGAACCTTTAGTTGTATAAAATTACCCTTTGGGAAATCAAAGGTGCCCTTTGGGGATTACAAATTAGACCCTTCAAGATTTGTGTCATGGACAAAGTGCCCTATGAAGTGGACTCTTTCGATCAAAAGTACCCTTCAGGGAAATTAAAAATGCCCTTTAACCTTGAAATAGTCCTTTGGAGTAATTATTTTGGGACTTCTACCCAATGAAATGATTCCTCAAGATAATTTTTGTGGACACTTTATCCAAAATAATTCCCCCAAAAGAATTAATTTGTAGATGTTGACCCAAAATCATTTTATTTAACATTAGACCCTAAGTGCCTTATTACCAAGGAATACTATTAATTTTTCCATACTTATCCAAACTAGGGTAAAATAAAACAAAGGTAAAATTATTCTTATTTATAACATTAAAGACCCCCCCACCAAACTGAGATAACTATTTTGAATAGAAGCAAAGTGAACATTGCATATTTATATCTCACAAACTAATATTTAATACATGATCCTATATAGATGATATGTACATAGTGAATCTATCATTTGCATTCAAATTAACTTGCATTTGAAGCCTCTTTCTTTCTAATAGTGACCAAGGGCCCTAGTACACATCTCAAGAGATCTGTAAGTATAATAGTGACCAAGATAAAAAGCATAAGTGTTTACACCACACATGTAGCATATTGAAGGAAACCATAAGTATCCTAGAGTATGCAGTAATGGCTTATATATCCAAGATGTTTGAAGGAATGAATCCACCATCTGTATTTTTAATTAAAGATTCTACAAAATTTAAAGACACTATATTTGATGCGGTGATATTTGGAGACAAGTATCAAAATTATTCATAACTTTTGGATGCCATCAATTTAGTGGATGCATTTTCACTTGTAGATGATATGACATTAGCAGACAAATTATTTTTCAAGGAATTATTAGCATATAAATTCCAATCATTACACTTCACTACATCCAAACTAGAATTTATACCTTACATAGACCTTCTAAGGGACTTGTTCTTTTCAAGCAAGATATCATAGGATGTTTTCTTACTTCATTCTCACTGTGATACGATGGTCATGTGCATCTCCAAAAATGATTTTTAGAGGTATTTTTCTCTCATCATACCTAACGCTTACTTTGACAAGAACACTTTAGTGTGGTTCAATGAATAAACTTCAATCAAAATGGTGTTGTCCTCATGACTTCTCCTCAACCAGACAATCGCATGAAAGGTGAAGAAGCTACAGGGAGTAATTCCAACTAACAATTTTAGGATGGGAATCTATATTAGTATGTCTTTGCTCAATAGATTATATGATATGTCCACCATCCATTTTGTGAATTTAGATTGGCTACCATTGTTATATATGATGTTGTCACATGATGCCACTTATGTCCTAGGGAAAATAATCAATTTGAGATTGAGGGATTAAATTATTCATAAAGATAAGCATCCCACACCCACAAGAGATTTTTATATGATTTCATATTTAGTGGACGTAGTCATGGCACATGCTATAAGGATTTGGGAAACTTGTGGACTCCTGCCATAGATTACATGAAGAATAGAATTTGTGATCACTATTAATTCATGCACATATATACTTACACTAAACATATGGTTAGGATATGTGAGGACCTCTACCCATAGATATGGTAAGTCATTCATGGCTCACCTATGCCTCAGATTAGGGAGAATATTTGGAAGAATTTGGATGGGAAAGGAGATTACTTCCTCTACCTAGATTTTATTATTATTATTATGGTATGGGGAAATAAGATCAAGCCCCTATTTTTCCCAAAATATGTACCAAATAAATTGGTTGAATAAGAGATTGCTTTCCAGGTATGGAATATCATTAAAGTAGATTTTGTAATGCAAAAGAAGGCCTTATACTTTGGAAACTTGATTTCAATTGATAGGATGGTGTATCAAATAAGAAATCATCTCAAAGATATGGGTGGAAAGCAACACTTCTATGGCTTCCCCACACTTGCACATAGAGACTGAGATCCACATGGGCTGATCCAAAAACATATTAATGGATTTGATATCCCTTGCTACCACCAACCTTATGCCTATGATATTATTTTCATGAATACATTGTCTAATGAAGATGTGTAAGATCAAGCATAGATTGGTGGCCTACAAGAGGATCATATGAGAATGATCCAAGCTGACCCTTTTATTTCCACCAAGGAGTTGGATAGAAAAAAATCACTCCTTAAGGTGTGGAAGAATTCAGACATTTGTAAGGGAACTTTAGGAGAGTAGGAAGCTTCCTCCTCTTAAGGATATCCTCTAAAATTGAAATTGAAAATAGTGAAAAGAGAGCTCTAGCTACCTAAGCCCAGTACTCAAAGAGGAAAATAAAGAGGAGATCCCATCAGCTTGGATTTTAATGAGGGAGATAAAATTAAAGAAGTGCCTACTGTAAGCTCTGGTAAAGTTCCTATGGTTATCCCCCATGTATCTACTACTTCATCTATGGGGGTAGCTACTTCACAAGTAGTAGAATCCACCTCCTAGGGATATCCCACACAAGGAAATACCCCTTTGGTCTACACAAGGAAGCCCAAAACTCCCATAGGTAGCCTTATAATGTATAAATTTCAATTTGCCCACTTCACCTCTAAGTTCATAGCCATCAAGGAAGGATGAGGTTATCATCAAGGGCATAGAGGATGACTCAGATAAATAAAATAAATTGGAGATAGCCAAGGCTATGAGTCTCCATGTAGACCCAATAGAGATTCACCTCCAAGGTACTCAAACTTTTGAAAGTTTTCACTTTATCCTCAATTTCTATTATTGATCAAGTTTCAGTATCTTATGTATTAGCTCCCACCTCTACTACATCCACCCCCTTCATTCCTTCCACCTCTACATCTACTCCTTCCATTTCCACCACCACCATTGATCCCTCTATTGTCACCTCCACACCACTTCCTATGGATATTCCCTCTGTACCTATTGGCACTTCTATTATGATAATCCTAAAGAAGAAGAAGGCATCAAAGAAATTCCAAACTACTCTTGCCACCCCTCAAATCCATGTTTAATTTACACATATTTCCCTTCCACTCCCTACCACCACTTCCATGGAGGAGACCACAATCACAAGAACCAATATGGTACAAAAGGATAAACCCCAAATAGTTTTATTCCACCCACTCCCTTAATTTAGAGGAGTGGATTGGTCTAAAATAATTTGGCCTTCCTTACATGATGTTTTGACAAAGGCCAGTAAGAATTAAAATAAAGTGGAAGAAGATGTAGAGGATGAGTTTGTGGTCACAACCTCTGATGCATCTAGGCTAAGCATTCTACCTTGGGAAATGGATTTGAGAAGTTAGACTTCTCAAATGATAAGTTATAATATCACTAAGCTTCCCTTTGTGTCCACCCTATTTGATCCTCCAATTAGCACTATCAAAAGGGTGAAGAAGAGGAAACTTGAAGATGACTAGGGTACAAGAATCATCCTTGAGGAATGAAAACAAGTGTTCTCCCTCACCAAGAGGTAGAAGAGATAGCCAAGATAGTCTATATAAGAGGGAAATTGCTCAAACCTAGCACAATCACATAAGGATGTTATTGTGGCCATTCATGAAGGTACTAAGTTAGCTCAGAAGGAGATAGAAGAGGAAGTGTAGGACTTACAAGCACAAATTGATCATCTTAGGGAGTAATCTAAGATAGTGTACATTCCTTTAGGTATTGAATTTGAGGTTCAGGGTGCCGCATCAAAATGTTATAACTCCTTAGAGGCCATGGAATTTATGAAGTATGTGATGTCTCCCCATGTGAGCTAGGCAAATTAATTATGCAACTCCTTAGTTAAGATAGTGCCAAGATAAAAATTATATTTTTATATACAAGCAACTCTTTATATAACCACTTTATTTAATGGCAATGCTCAAATCATCTAGTGCCTTAAATCTTGTTTTCATCTAGCAAGAAGAGGTAAAGGATTGGTTGAAATCAGTTGGGACTTTGATCCCTAAATATCAAGCACATGAGGCTCACCTCCTCTAAATTTTGGATGAGTTAAAATTGTCCAAGGCAAGAGATTCTACTGGTAAATTGATCGGTAGAATTAATTTTTATAAAATTGTTCAGGAGGTTGCATAGAAATTTAAATAGAGCATACAAGGTTTGGCAATTAAATAAATAGAATTTGAGTTAATAAAGGCTTAGAGGAAGGTAAACGAGGTTGATATTTTTAGAAATAAATTCTAGATAAACAACGATGAGCATGTGAGACTCTTTGGACAAACCAAGAGACTTCACTGGCTACTGATACTTAACTTAGACATTATCTGATAATAGCATGATGTATCACAAAAATTTTATGAGGATAATGAGGTAAAGAAGAAGCAATATTTTGGTGGTTTCGCTATATCTTCAACTATTGCTTCCACTTCCATGCCTACTAAAGCACATACAACACTTTAAACAACTTAGCCTTGATAGGTTAAAATGTTATGCATCTATAATTTTTGTAGCGGCACATATACTTAGTTTTTCCTTGAGATTAGAGTGAATCATTTTAAAATTGACTTTATAATTTTGTTTACATGCACACATTATATAATTTTTTAAAAGTTAATTTAGCTATTTATAATTTTATTTAAGTTTTTTCATACACAGATTTGGACTGTAGTTAGAACTATGTGTTGTAACTGCCACATGTAATCATCATGCATAGACTTGGAGGATGATGTGAATCCTTCCCCAAGGTCTATAAATAAAATTATACCCTTAATTTATTTTCTTCAAAAAAAATTGGAATATAGAGCAATGAACCAATTTTGGTCATCAAGCAAAGTGTATTAAGTATTTTTTTTCTAGTTTTATGTTATTATTTATTATTTCCATTGTTGTTTGTTTTAATAAATATTTAGTATGATAAATATAAAAATAGATTATTGATTTCTTTGATTAATATGCTAATCCTAGATGTGCAATAGATATTGAATATTGGTGAATGTATTGATTGAATTATTTGAGATAAATTGAATCATATTTTTGGAAAGTGTACTGGTGTTTTCTTGGTGTAGCTTTCTATGTGTGTGCTACAACTTCCCTAGATAATTCACTTGTCTAAGCCATAATCTCTTGATTAAGGGTGTCTATTAGCTACTTTAAAAGGAGCAACCTTTATCTGAGGAATGTGCACTTCCTACATCTTTTTTCCCTAGAATTCTTAACTATTTTTGACTTCATGTGTTTGATTATTTCTAGTAATAGGCATTGGTTTTTAAAAAGCATAGGTCTGTCTAGAAACCAACCATGGAATTAATTTAAAAGATCCATGGGGACTTATTTTTTTCCCTACCTTACCCTCTTTTTTTGTGTTTTTATATAAAATATTTAACCACCTTATATTATAAACTAGCCACCTACCTAACTCATTTATAAATTCACCATTTTTAGGGCCTACACCTCCATCCAAAAAACCTTGTAACAACCTATGTGTTTTACCCCTATTCCATCAATAGGTTGAAACAAACTACATACCTGCAACTCATGCCATAGAGTGGAGTTTACCTCCATTGAGATCATAAAATGTTAGAGGCTACCTCGTTTAACTATGGTGTGCATAAAACCTGTATCAACAAGATGTTTTAAATTATTCATAACCTATTCTCAATATAATCATAATCAGAGCTATACAACATTGCTTATATAAAATTCAAGGTTAATAATGCATAAGAATAATCATACTAACTAATTAATAAAATATTTTTACCATAATCAGATCAATAAATAAAATGTACACCTATACAAATCTATAAGAACATAATAGACCTTAAAGATGTGTTGGTTTGTTAAACTTTTCATAAGTAAGGAATCTGTAATGGTGTTATCCTATTTGGATAATTATACCATGATCTCATAATTATAAGTATCATTATACCCTACTCTTACATTTTACACTTAACACAATTTGGGATATGGTTACATCACTCAAAGACAAGTTATTATTGGTATTTAGACCACATAAAGATTCATGTCAAGGATAAATGACATCACACAAGTGAACCTCCATTGTGTGATCACCATTAATCAATCAATAATTTATTTATTTATAAGAACAAAAAATACATCATCCATCATGTGATCACAACTAGGGTTCAATCCCTTGTATTATTTCCCACTTGTCATTTGATTTGACTATTCACACTTATTGAAATAGATAATTTCTTCCAAAAATAACAGGGTTATGTTAACCATATTTAATTTATGAAATTACCTTTACGAAATTTATATATTAGCTTTTATTTTGTGACTTAATTATATACCCATATTCATTTGACCAATATAATAAATTTTTGCTTGCAAGTTCTACACACTATACAACATTACATTCCTGCAAAACTAACTTGCATATTCCATTTTATGTCAAATTTTTATAACTATAGTAATAAGTCTCTCAATACAACTTATGTGAAATAGTAAAATATGAGACTATTTCCTTTAAAATACTTTAATGTTTAACACTTGATTTAATTGTGCACTAAAATCACAATATCCATACTCTTTTACACTTGTGGTAGAACTTAATTAAATTTCTAAATATCACTATCATTATAATATTTTACTAATAAAAAAATCATGAATTATATGCCAATAATCTTTTATAATGGATTTATGAAACCTTTACCCCATAATTTCATTTCCAACACCCATTAGAAACATTATTTACATTATTAAAGCATTTGCTACAGTGAAATTTATATTAAAACTAGAACTAAAACAATAGTGTATTATCTAAATAAGATCACTCTTACCCATGTTAGGGTCTCTCCACACATTAAATCATAAGCTTAACTACCCATAATTCACAAGAACATGCTAATTAAAAAATAGAACTTATTCCAATGGCCATTGACATCAACTTGAAGTATTTATAATGAAATCAATGAAATATAAAACTTGGAAATTAATTTCCAGCAACATATAAAATTGCACTACCTCATACTTTAAGGTAACAATTCAACACAAGTCATTTTATAATTCATTGTAGTATACTAGTCTTCTTTCATAATAATGAAATGATTCTAATGCAATAAAATATCCTACCAAATGCTCTACAAGGTCAAAAATATCCCTAAAATAATGCACCTTATGTTCATGTATAATAGTAAATGTTGACCCAATTTTGCCCTCCCGGCAAAACTTTGGTCACCCTCTTCAAAAGCTATGAAAGCCCAGTCTTTTTTGGGTTGCTCATTTCAAGGCCAAATTCATTGGTTCAGCTCAGTTCAAACAGCTCAGTTCAATATGCATGGAACCTTCATACTTTGAACCACTGAACCAATTTTTGGTTCAACAAGCTGGGTTCAACGTACATGGTTCAATTGGAAAAAGAGTTCAATTGGCATTGAACCTTCATACCATTGAACCGTTGAACCTCTTGGTTCAACGGGTTCAGTTCAACGGCTTGGTTCAATTCAACGGCTTGGTTTAGTTCAATAGGTTCAAGTGCTTGGTTCAAAGCCTAAGGTTCGAGTCAAAGTTCAATGACAAAGTCTAAGAGGTTCATCGACCTTTGGTTCATCAATGCACTCCTTTGAACCTTGAACCGTTGAACCAAACTTTGGTTCAACGGATTTTGGTTCAAGGGGGCACCCTTTGGCTGAAGGGCAGTCTTCAGTCAAAAAAACCCTTTTCAGAGGGCAGGCGTTTCATAAAATCCATGGCTAAACACTTAGAAAAAATAAAGGCAGGCATTTCACAAAGCCTATGGCTTAGCACAAAAGCGGAAAAGAAATTTCCGCGAACAAATTGCCCATGGGAAATTCTCGCAGACAATTTGTCCACGGAAATTCGAACGGAGGGGTGCCAGCACAAAAGCCCACGGCTAAATATAAAGCAATTTGAGCAGAAAAATTTCCGTGGACTTTTTGTCCACGGGAAATGTCTGCAGACAAAAGTCCGTGGGTTAACAAAATATAAGCCTGCAGGATTTTTCAAAGCTTGCCAACAGTCTGCAGACCACCGAGGAGTATCAAGCAGGCCCGGGGAGCAGTTAGCAGGCCATAGACCATCCAAAGCGAGCCGCAAAGGGATAAAGACCATCCACACAAAAAAAAAAACATGAAGCCCGACTAGCTAGTAGAAGAGCAGGCCGCAAAGAAGGAAAAGAAGCGGCCAGGAGCCAGCAAAGCATGAAGACGTCCTACGTGGACATCAAATTAAACAAAAGGAGATATCCATTGTTTTTAAAGGCAAAACATGAAATGTTAACCCGAACAGGAGCCAGAATTGTAGCGACCTGCCAGGAAGTTAGAAAAAGGGGCCAAGTAAGCAATTGAGACAAAACAAGGAAAAAGTCAAGTGACAGGAATGGTTCCAGCAGGTAGATGACGCATTAACAGTGTTTTTCTTCTTCCCAATGAAGATGCGACATGCCCACTTGCAAGCAAAGAGTGCCAAAATGAGTCTCCTTGTCTTTTTCCATATAAGTTGTGGACTTGGTCATTTTTATAGGGATATTTTCACGATTTTAGCCAGGTGCAGCCCTACTAAAATTTCTGCTTGGATTGAATAAAATGTAGTTTTTACCTCTATTTGGATAGATTGTGCAGAGTATGCCTTAAATGTTGGTCTGTGTCCAGTCATTATCTCTTGATGCTCTCACAGGTTCAACACCAACAAACCTGTGATCTACAAAGTGCCACTGTCTATTGCTGCCAGGAGTAGAGTTCTATTTTGGAGGTATAGAATAAGAGAGGTTACTTATAGTGTGTATTTCCTAGCACCGTGGTGAGTCCCTATTTCTTGTGTTTTCCATAAGAACCTCCCTGTCATTTCCAGCGACCTGGGCTTTTCTGCCAAATTTGAGTGTATGTATGTTTTGTTTGATCTTGAGTGTGGAGGTGGGAAGGTCATTTCATTTTTGGTGTATCACCTCTTTAGAGTAGGCTGTTTGTTTTCCTATATTTTCTTCTCCATTTTCATTCCCCCTAATTTATATAGCTGTATATAGCTATATATACCCATGTTTTTTTGCCCTGCTGGAACAAACAAGATACATCAAAGGGAGCTAGCCCTTATCTAGAGACTCTCCTCTCCTACTTCTTCATCCCAAAGGTGAGAGAGGAGTTTCCATGTTGCAGGGAGAGGGCAGGAACCTATTTTCCTGCCACTGAGTGCAATCTCCAGCGTCAACAATTTTGGCACGCCTGGTGGGACATCAAGTTTGATAACGCAATAGAGTTTTAGGATTGATGTTGGTCTTGTTACAGAAAATCAAGTTTTTTCAGCATCTGGTGACTCTGAGTTAAATCAACTGGTTAAGCAGTCTGGTACCATACCATCAAGAAGTGCATTTTTTCGTATGTGTAAATTCCATCATTTTAAGCTATGGACTCTATTTTTTTTAGCCAGCATGGCTATGATCCTTAATAGCCTTATGGTGATCCTTATCACACCCAATATGGCCAGTCTCAACCCTGTTATGAGCAATATCAGCCTTGCGCTAAATCTTCTCAGTATGTCACTTCTTCCACTCAGCCCAATCTCTTTGCTAATCAACCCATTTTCGCTTTCAAGCAAGTGCTGTTGGGATACAAAAAATATGTAATTGATCTTAACACCAAAAAGGGGTATGGCCAAGAAATTCCTGATCATATCATCCATCAAGTGAGGAATGTGCTAGATCAGGGTAAGAAAGAATGGGCTCCTATTGAAAGAGTGAATTGGCACATGCTTTCAAATGAGATGCTAGATGTGAGCAGTTTAATTGCATCTATGGAGGAGAAGCTAAGTGTGCATGAGAGGCAGCCTTACCAAGTCTATCAACCTACATACTCACTGCCCAAAGCATCATATCAGTCATAAATAGCCCCTGCTCTTGAGCCAAGTTGACCTTGTCAAAGTCAGTTCCTCAATCGTGTTGAGGAAAATACTGAAACAACGAACCTTATGTTTAAGGCTAATCTTGATAGACAGATTGAATTGGCAAATCTTCAGATGCAGCAGTCCATTCTGGCAGTAAGGGAAGTGGAATCAAAATCTTCACTGTCCTCTCACATTGAGGCCCCATCAGCTCCAAAGGAAATGCCCAGCCCAAATTGCTTGAGATGGAACAAAGTGGTCGAGTCATGGGACAGCAAAGAGAAGAAAGACATCATCCAAAATGAAGAAATGCAAAGTGAGGATGCTCTAGCTAAGCAAATTGAGGAACTAGAGAAGAAGATGGTGATGTTGAAAGAGAAAGAGGTGGAGCTTTCAAACGCTGCAGACCAACCAATGCCAAAAGGTATTCCTTTTACTGATCCACAAGCTAATTTCAATATTGATGAAGCATTGGTGAAGTGGAGGGATGAAAATCAAGAAGTTTTGGCCCAAGGTCTTCCCCCTCCTACTTTAGAAAAATTTCCCCTTTGTGTGCCAAATCCTTTCTATGAGATGGCACTTGCTCATTCTGGCTCATCCAATGCACCAATCAGTTTTGCCCTCAATCCCGTACACCTAGCTTTCTAGCATGCCTCTCTTCAGGTAGATTTCCCTATGCATGAGCAGACCCTCCCAATTATTTCCTATCCTCCTCAAGTCTTTTGACATGATCTCCAAATTCCAAGCTGGAAAGAGGAGCATCATGAGTCAGCCTAGGAACTTGAAAATGATAAAATTGCTACCTGCTCACAAAAGCAAGAGTCCAATCCTAGGATCATGAGCTAAACGTAAATAGTTGAATCTGGGAACAACAAGGAGGAAGAGGAGGAAGATTTTAGTCTAATTCTTGAAGATGAAGAGGCTGTTCCCGCCCCTGATAATGATTATGATTTTTGGGAAAGGATTTTCCAGGAAGATTTGGATAGGCAAATTACAGAATTAGGGTCCAAAGAGAAAATCCTCAGTGAATGTGTGATGGATGATTCAGACCAAATAGCACATTCTATGTCTAAACACACCCCACCTACACATTTCAAAGAAAGCTATCAGGCCTTGCCTAATATGGATTATTCTTAGTTTGTGACTGATGTGGGAGACTTCATGATCACAAACGAGGATGAAATCAAATAGAGTGATGTGGAAGAGCATGGACAGAGTTTTGTTCATGATTTGAATGATTTGTTTGAAGTCTTCAGAGTAGGCTATATTATTCTCCAAATAGGGTGTGAGCTGATTAAAAATGATGAGGACAGTGTTGGGTTTCCAACAAGCATGCGAAGAGGCTGTAGTTTTTAAGATTTGCCCGTTCAGGAGGTTGGTGAATCTGAAGATTTCTTCTTTGAAGTCATCAAGGAAGATGGCCATACCATGGAACCCGAGCATGAGGCAAAGGAGAATGAGCCAGTCCATGATGCATATCAGGAAGCTTTTGGTGATGAGCCAGCAGCATTTGACTTCTTAATGGGGTGTATCGATCTGAAGGATCAACATTCAACAGGCTTCCAAGAACAATCAGAATACATATATGTCGGAGGCATATTTGATTTCAATCCACTTGATTCCCAGCCAACTCAGGTGATAGCCAAGAAGAGCAAGTCACCAACTCTCTTCTTCATTCAGCTACTTGTTTGGCGCCATAAGTCTTCTTACCAGGAAGGGGACTTAAGAATTTTTCCATTTGATCTAGGTGGGAATCAAAAATGCCTGGTTAGCTATACATAATAGTTTGTTTTAGTTTCTTCTCCTGCTTTCCCTAAGTGCAGTTACACAGGTAGTGTTTTTAGTCTTATGTGTTTCCCTTTGTGTGTGGGGGTAAATTCTATGTATTTGATCCTGGGATCTTTCGGGCTGTTATTAATTCTTTTCAAGCTGCATCCAACTCCCCACCTAATGGATATTCAAAGGCAACTGGGTCCTAAGCATAGCAGGCACGCTTACCCTGTGAGTCAAAAATTTTTTGACCCAATTTTGCCCCCTAGCAAAACTTTGGTCACCCTCTTCAAAAGCTATGAAAGCCCAGTCTTTTTTGGGTTGCTCAGTTCAAGGCCAGATTCATTGGTTCAAATCAGTTCGAACAACTCATTTCAATATGAATGGAACCTTCGTACTTTGAACCGTTGAACTAATTTTTGGTTCAACACACTGGGTTCAATGTACATGTTTCAATCAGCAAAAGAGTTCAATTGGCATTGAACCTTCATACCATTAAACTGTTGAACCTCTTGGTTCAATGGGTTCAGTTCAATGGCTTGGTTCAATTCAATAGCTTGGTTTAGTTCAATAGGTTCAAGCGCTTTGGTTCAAAGCCTAAGGTTCGAGTCAAAATTCAATGGCAAAGTCTAAGAGGTTCATTGGCCTTTGGTTCATTGGTGCGCTCCTTTGAACCTTGAACCATTGAACCAAACTTTGGTTCAACAGATTTTGGTTCAAGGGAGTGCCCTTTGGCTGAAGGGTAGTCTTCAGTCAAAAAAGCCCTTTTCAGAGGGTAGGTGTTTCATAAAATCCATGGCTAAACACTTAGAAAAAACAAAGGCAAGCATTTCACAAAGCCTACGGCTTAGCACAAAAGTGGAAAAGAAATTTCCGCGGACAAATTGCCCGTGAGAAATTCCTGCGAACAATTTGTTCACGGAAATTTGAACGGAGGAGTGCCACCACAAAAGCTCATGGCTAAATATAAAGCAATTTGAGCGGAAAAATTTCTGTGGACTTTTTGTCTATGGGAAATGTCTGCGGACAAAAGTCCACGGGTTAACAAAATATAAGCCCGTGGGATTTTTCAAAGCTTGCCAACAGTCCGCAGACCGCCGAGGACTATCAAGCAGGACTGGGGAGTGGTTAGTAGGCTGCAGACCATCCAAAGCGAGCCACGAAGGGATAAAGACCATCCACAAAAAAAAGAAAAACATGAAGCCCGACTAGCTAGTAGAAGAGCAGGCAGTGAAGAAGGAAAAGAAGTGGCCAGGAGCCAACAAAGCATGAAGATGTCCTACGTGGACATCAAATTAAACAAAAGGAGATAGCTATTGTTTTTAAAGGCAAAACATGAAATGTTAACCCGAACAGGAGCTAGAATTGTAGCAACCTGCCAGGAAGTTAGCAAAAGGGGCCAAGTAAGCAATTGAGACAAAACAAGGAAAAAGTCAAGTGACAAGAATGGTTCCAGTAGGTAGATGACGCATTAACAGTGTTTTTCTTCTTCCCAATGAAGATGCAACATGCCCTCTTGCAAGCAAAGAGTGCCAAAATGAGTCTCCTTGTATTTTTCCATATAAGTTGCAGACTTGGTCATTTTTGTAGGGATCTTTTCACAGTTTTAGCCAGGCACAGCCCTGCTAAAATTT